>BLKR01010030.1:0-73136 GCA_011170035.1 Teleogryllus occipitalis
TTAATTGAATTTGAGCATCAAAGCGGAAAGTACCTCTGACTCCTTAGGGCAGCCTCCATTACAGAAATCTAACAATAATTAGTGCGATAATTTTCTTGTAAAATATTTATAGTATGTCAATCGGTCAATGTTATAAAGCGTAATGAAAGGCGATTTTATTTGCAAATATCAAGTCAGTATAATTCCTAATATTAGTGAGCTAGTAAAGCGCGATCAAATCTAGTGCTACAAAATGGCACTGACTTTCTCGTATAAGTTAACTTCCTGTTGTCTTAAATGGGGGCTAGTTTTATGAATTCGCTCCATCCTCTTCCCTGCTATCTATCGGCGTCTATAAAACTCCCATAAGATTTTCTCGTGGTCTCTATCGTTCGTCTGAGATCATTCCTAATAGGTATCATCGCGCTCGCCGAATATGGCGTAATCGTAATTTTTAAATACCTTCGTGATCGTTTTGCTGCAAGCTCTTCCTAATCATTTTTTTGGCAAGAACAAAGATTTAATCTATTAAAATGTTGCTTCAATCATGGTGTCAATATTGACTAAATAGAGTACAGACGAGGAGCAGTTTATATATCTGAAGGATCAACTTTCTAAGTAATTATGTCTTTAAATTGTCAGGTTGTACGAAACATTTTGCATTAAACGCGCATTGTTCTAAAATTACATATTAAATTGCAATTGAGTTTATGTACTAACGTGATAGTTTTTGAACTATGAAAATTTGATATTAGATTGATTTTCGTACATGAAATAATGATCGTAATTTTGGAAGAAACCTTTCGTGAGCTAAAGAGTTAAAAAAGAATGTTGTATAAGACCTTTTGTGCGGGTGTGTTCATTTTTCTATTTTTGAAATTAGAACTCGTATTGTTTCCAGAGAAACTGCAACATGTACAACTCCGTAGTGACCTCTCATTGAGAAGACTTGCTTTGGAACGATCCAGTTCGTTGTGCCCATCACAGCGGTGAATGTGACGAATTTAGCCCTTTGTGACGATCATGAAAGCAACATTTGTGCGTGTGGCTTTCAGTCAGAATTCCTCGAAAGTGAGGCCATGGTGCGCACCAAAATTAGTTCGGCGATAGGATGTGTTCGCTGATTGCCTAATAGCAGAAAGGGTACTTCTGGGTAGAAAGGTAATTCTGGCGTTAGACGACTCAAGTAATAATATCTCTTGTCCCGTAATATAATAAAGAAACACGGTAAAAGATGGATGAAAAGATTTTTGTTGGCTTTATTGGATGTATTGAATTGAATAGGTATTTATTTTAAACGATTTAATTTGCAATATATAACGAAATATTTGCGAGTCATTAAGTAAGCCGCAAGTGACTCAATAGGATATTTTGAAATTTGAAATAAAAATAAATTTACCATTGGTTTTAATAGTACCATGGGTACAATAATATCATTGTTACAATGTAATGGATACCATGTATTGTGCTACAGTAGTTGAAATATTGTGTTTTTCAGGGTTTTATATATTGTTTTATTCTCTCGGCCAGCTTTTCTTTCTCGAACTACTGAAAGAAATCGAAATTCATTTACGTATTTATTTCATTTTCGTATTTGTAAAAAGTGTTTATTTTGTTTCTGACTTCATCTTCACCTTCACAAATTGGTTTTTGTTATTTTTTGAAATATTTTATTTAATTTTTGTTCTCCTTTTGCTTTAAATTTATTACAATTACGAAGAATGTAACGTATCTCTTTAATATGAAAATAAGTTCTTGTAAAAGAAGTTGACGACGTACCTCAATTAAATAGTTGTGTATTATTTTGTATATATATTTTTATATTTATATAATGTTATACACTTATGTAGTGTACTTATATTTGTATATTTAAATATTTTTATTATACATCAGGCAATACTCCGCTCTTGAAACTTCCCAAAATCGTTGGTCTTCTCAATCTGTCAGTGGTTACAGTAACTGGGCATAAACAAGAGTCTCGTTTGGGATGACAATCCTTAGAACAAATTTTATTCATAAGAATTAATATCTTTTCCAGAACTCAATTTCGATTTCGCTATAATCATTCACGTTCGGATATGGAAGGATGGTAGAATTTTCTTTAAGCCAAAATGCAGGTGACAATATGACAAAACCCACGACGCTAATACAGAGTATTATGGGATGTTCCCTCACCAATTATTTGTAAACATTTGTGTTGTCATTTAATTTCCAAATACTTCACTGCCTTTTATTTTTAATTGTCTTAGTTGTTTTAAATGTGAAAGAAATGCCTTTGTAAATTTGTCTTTAAAAGACGGTCCCAAATATTCTCAGGTAACAATATTAGAAGTTTACTGAATTAAATAATTTATGTGGCATATATAGAATTCAAACCTTTGGAAGACACTAATGCCGAACAAGAATATAAATAAATTTTAAATATATGTTTTCGTTTCTTGAATTATTATTAATTGATGCCCTTTTGTTTCCATAAAATTAGTTAAAAAATTATGAAGAAGTTTTAACTTATTTTTTTAATAGTACTTTTTTTTATAAACGAAAAGGTTTGATTTCTTTGTACGAATAGGTTACACGACAATTTTCTTTTCGTTAATTCTCTTGGCGTTGTCACATTTCCGTAACGCCGCGGATGTTTCAACGAAATGTGTCCAATTTCGCCGAGCTGCGCTGGCGGCGCAGGCGGAGGTGGCCGCGGGGGCGGCGCGGCGCGGCGCAGCGCAGCAGTCCAGCGGCGTCGGGAGCTCCAACGTCCTGCGCCCGGCGTCGCGCGCGCTCGCGCTCGCGCTCTCATTTGCGCTGCGAGGTAATAATTGTTTCCGTAACGGCGCTACTGCGCTGCATGGGCTGACGCGACGCCGCCTGCTTTTTATGTTTATATTTGCGGGGGCGGAAATGAAATTACTTTTCATTGCTGCTCTTAAAGCGATTATTGCTCTGCCAGGAGCACCCGAAGCGCTGCCGCTCTGGACGCTCGGACTTTCGTTTCGTTGGTTGCGACAGCTGAAGCCAGAGAGAACATTTAATGTCCCGTATCTTCGAAAAAGTGCTTGACTTGTATCGGAAAATAATTGGTGTCTGTCGCGTAGCCTGTCTTGACGTGCAACGCCTTGGGAAACGTATATTTCGGTTTGGTAAGCTCTATTGCCACAAATAGCATTAATTTACGTGTAGTGGAAACATACTTTGCTGCGAAATCTGTAATATCAACATTGAAGTTAGTATGTGATGTAGGAAACTGAAGAGGAGGTATTTTAAAGTGAAATGTCTAGGAAATTTACAAATTAATTTGAGAGATTTTTGCAGACCTGATGTTTCTGGAGAGAGAACATGCGTTTACCTCACCTTATTCCTGTACCTCACTCATGTCGAGCAGTAAGGTTACCTTGCTATTTGTGCGTCCATGCTTCTAGAACAATGTTTCTGTTCCAGGTGAGTGGCTGCTTCTTTAATTCATCTGCCCGCAGTGACTGGGGGCAGCACATTATCGCAGGTAGGAGGTATCATTGCACACATTCTTCTCACTCTGAATCTTCTGACACGTATTTTCCTACATCCATTCGCGAATCAGGTAATACATTATGTATTCCGTTTGCCTGTCACAGAGAACTCGCACAGACTCCCCCGGACCGCGTTCTCTTCCCATTGCCCGCCTGCCAACTAAGTGTTCCTAACTTTTAGATTGCTCCGGCGTGATCATCGCCACTGTTGCAGCGTAACTGCTCCATCGCGACCGTTGTTCTGTTGTTGATTATCTGGTGGAGTCCCCTTCCTCCCCATCTGTTCGTCTATTCTCGTTTCATGGCGGCTACAACCACCGCTACTTCAGCCGGTCATCGATCTCTTCTCGTGCTCGTCCTAGCAGGTCCCCTGGCCTCTAGTCATGCAGATTACAGCGGAGCGGGGCCGTCGACGTCGCACCCTGGCCCCGCCCCGCCCCGCCCTCCCCCCTCCCCGCCCCACCCCTCCAACCCGCCGACTACCGCCGCCTGCTTTAATCTCCGGCGGGGCCGGGCGCAGACCTTTGAAGGCGCGCGCTCTTTTTGCTCGTCTTTCGCTCGGAAACAAGCGAGGTGTTCTGATTGATTACGGCGCACCGGTTGCGAACACGCCGCCCTCGTCGTCGCCCCCCCCCCCCTCCCCGCCTCCGGGCCAACCCGCCCGCGCCCCTTTTTGCGGCTCTTTCAAAGTACGCGCTAACACGGGGAATCCCCGCCCCGAAAAAAAGGAACATCTCGGCGCGCGTCTGCGCTCGGGCGCTGCTCGTGGGGATGGTGGCGGAGATCGTCACTGGGAGATTTGAGCCGTAAAGGTAAACGGCGTATACAGCTTTGTGAGCTTTCTTTTGCACTGATCGGGAAAAAGTATGAATTTATAGCCTGTAGATGAGCTGACCAGAGTGCACCTTGTGTAGCTAATTTCCCCCTCAACAATAACAGCAGACGTTCGTGATCAGAAATCTGTATTTATTTTCACTTATTTCATTTTGGCTTTAACATTTCAAATATTCGACTGGAAATGGTTTTCCCCTACAGATCAAGAGCTAAACTAAACCTGGTTTAAAACGTACAACTATTACATTAACATGTAAAAATTATACTTGTCAGTCATCAACCCAAGTTGAATTTAAACTAGTGGTACTACTTTCTCGTATTAGTAACGGTTACGTAATGTATTAAAATACCGCAATTTCTGTCCATATTAACTCATCTCAACCATCACTTGTAAAACTAATCGACGCTCATAAAACTAATTCATCAACACAAATTCGACAATCCCAAACTGCCAGATACATCGCCCAACAATGAGAAGGAATTCTGAGAATTTTGAACTGCCGTGTCGCGGCGTTGCCATTGCGAACTGATAACTCGTGTCAGACTTAAGCAGAAGAAGCGAGGTAAATTCGAATTTGCAATTGCAAAGACGCAAAAATTACTCCAAAGTCCAAACTATTCATATTTTTAAATAGTTGTACATTACCTTACTTAAATATCTAATTCTAAAGAACGTATGACATTAAGTAAAAATTCTCTATCATCAATATCGTAGTATTACAATGTTAATTTTTGAAAGAGGCTCGTTGTGGCATTAGTCACAGTTTGCAAACTCTGACTTACTGTTGGTAAGAACTTTAATTAATTTGTCTTCTGAATTGTTCTTTGGATATTACGAGCCTACACTTGCGGCAAATAATCGAATATACAGAAAGCGTGAACAAGTAAAGAAGTCGAAACTAGAACGGTTGATTATAACACTAAGTGATAATCCTTGAAATATCAGCAGGCCGTTGTAGTAACATGTAGAGGAAATAAGTTCAACTCTGTTAAATCTTAAGATACGTATAAGCGACTCGTATGATCAAGCGCTACGTTTGATGGATAGTTCCTTGTCGTTGGTTGTAAGTAGTAACTGATGTCTCATTTTTTAATCTGCAAAATAAGTTGTGCACTTATTTTCGAATATTCAGTAAATCGTGTATGTTTCTGACGAATTTATCATGTTAAAATGTGGCATGTGGTGACATGCTTTTGAAGCGCTGGGCCAACAAAACGCGTTAGGCTTTGCTGGAAGTACTCGTACACGCAGAACAGCCTGCTCAATTTGTGTCAAATTACTTTTTTTAATGCCACTAATACTATAATTTAATGCCACCGAAGAGGTACTTTCGATCCTGAAAAGACACTTGCTGATTGCATTCTAGCATATCAAAAGGGTAGAATTCAATTATGAGAGTCTGAGTGAAATTACAAATGCGAATGTGTCTTCGCGGTTTTTGTTTCTCATACATGTTAACAAACGTAGGCTCAAACGGATCAATTATTGATGCAGTTTGGTTGTATTGAGCCAAATGTTTCTATGTGAAAGGTGTTACATCTTTTTCTGACATGTTAGTTACTACAACAGGGTATGTTACCTGTATTTTTTTGTACGTGGCCGTCAATTTCCGCTATTTCTGCTTGAATGCGTAAATCGGTTAGATCTGTCCCGGGCGGACCATTGGCAGAATTTCGAGGCTCGTCAGCGCTCGCCTGTCAGGATGGCATCTGTCAGTTGGAGGCGTATCTTGAAGCGCGCAGAGATAACTGAGATGTGCACACGGCTTCACACGACGTGCATTTCCACGAGCGGGCGTTCGCCAGCCCCAAGCGAAATTATAGCGAGGATTCTATCTGTAATCCACCCTTATCTGCAGATTCCCTACCCGTCCTTCACTCATATCTCTCCGAATGTAACTACACCGGTGATATAATCGGGGGTATAAATTGTAGTGTTGTAAAGTTGCTCTGTGAAGATAGGCTAATCGTGTAATATTCCTCTCCTGTGCTAAACAAAAAATAATTAAAAATGCAACTGAAAGTTTCAATCTGCACGTAAGAATATGTTTTAATTCTAACCTGACGGATGTTCATGAAACCTGACGACGCATTTTCTCGACGCTCACGCTTGTTTAGAACTTGTCATTGTTTTCTCCTACTGACGGCGGCAGGATTTTCGACACTAGCTTTTCCGCTAGGTCGAATTCAGTCGCTGTCTGGAGGAGAATTCTAGTGGTCGGCTGCTCTGATCGGTAGTTTTCCGTGGTTTCTCCGATTAGCACCAGGCGAATGCCGGAGTAGTACCCTACAAAACGGACCACGGACCGCGCGCGATCTGTCCTTCCTCTTCCTTGTCCTATCCTCTCCCCTTACACACACACACTAACATGCCCTACACTACTACATATTCCGGGTCGGGAGCTTAGAGCTTGTCCCGGCTGGGGCGGTGCCCCGCTGGTGGGAGAGTCCTGGTTATGGGGAAACCCCACTAGCCGACGGTAGGTTGGCGCCGGATCTCGCCATCCAGCAGGGGAAGATCACCGCCATCTCTCGAGGAAAAAAACATGCACTACACTAACGGGACTAATGACCGAAGCCGTTGACGCGCCCGGAAATACGAAAAAAATCAATCAATCAATTCTCTCCTACTCCTTTGTCTTCTTTTCTTTGCGCGTACGGTTTTCCCTCATGGGATACTTTCATGAGTATATCGCTTTCATTAGATTCGAATCCATTCCGACCTCGCCAGTTTTTCCTCGCTGCCTCGCCCTGTTCGATTTAGTATTCCCGTGGGGGAGGGAGGGGGGAGGCGGACTGATTGTGCGGTGACAGCTCTTGCGCATCGCCACGTTTTCATTTCCGAGTGCGTCGCGGGGGGCGGGTGCGTCGCGGGGGGCGGGGCCGTCGGGCGCTTTGTTCCCGGCCGCCGGGCTGCGCGTTCTGCGTCTCCGTCACCTCTGAAAATTCAGGGGAACCCGCACTTCACTTTCCTTCTCCTCCGAGCGCAGGTGCTGGGCCGTTTGCGGCGTGGCCTTATTTCGGGAACTTCCAATCCGGCCAGAAAGCCTTCCTGGGGAGATTGCTTTAGAAATGTAATGCTTCCCGACTCTACTTCTCAGTTTTGGTTCTTGAGGCCTAGTAGCATTTACTTTCCCGTATAAAGAATGAGTCATTCCAGGTGGGAAAAAATAACTCTCTCATTTCTCGTATCTAGCGATACCTTCATACATATGCAGCGAGATCGTGCGCCGGAAAGCGGCAATGTTTCGACAGAAAAACAATATTCATAGTTGCTATATATTTCTCACTCCAGACAGGGAGACGTTGCTCAAATGTTAAATTTGTGATATATTTCAAAAAATTAATTTTACTCAAATGTATGTATTGTATTCCAGATATATTTAAATGATAAAAGACAAAATTTCTGAAACCTTAATTCCATTCATAAGGCCATACAGTGGATGGACGCCAGCTCTACATGCTTACTTAAAACACTCCTTTAACTTTAAAAAGGTTTAATTGATGATTATGGTATAATTATTGGAAAATTGGAAGCTACCTTCGATGTAATCAAGGAAAGCTTGTCTGAAATTATCTTTGCTTGTTTGTATAATGTGCTGCAAATGCTGTTACGGAGTTTTAATTGCTTTTGTTTCTGATGTAGAAGTGAGAATTTACTCTGCTACACGTATACATAATAATAAACGTTTCTAGAGAAAACTGAATACCAGTTTGTGTCTGTTAAATTAAAATAGCGTGTATGCAGCATACAAGAATCTGTTGACTGTAAGAAAATATTTTTCTCAGTGTGCTACTGTAAAACTTGCTCAAAGTGGAATGTCAAGGGACCAGTATTTTTCGTATTAGACAAGATTTCACATTATTCAATGTAATACTTTAGAATTTATATTTGGCAGGACCGCGATTTGTGTTCACATTAGATTTCCGCATTCTACTCTTTCTATATTGAGCACGTTTTACTGCATTACCATTACGCACATATCTGATACGCCGACATCGCTTTCGTCCTCTGACGCATCGCTTTTTACCTGGACAGCAAGTTCGCTTCGACGGCCCTTCTGTAGCTGCGACTACGTCGTTCCTGCTATCACGGCGAGAACTTTACGTATGTCCCGCTAGTAAAACACCCTATGCTTTGGGTAAACTACATACAGTCTGTTTTGTAGGTGCACCAATAATGTACTGTCTAGACGAGTAGTGCGACTCAAACTGTCCTAATGTTGTAGAGGCATACAATCGGATGAGTATTACTTTGTAGCACCAACGTGCTTAAGGCATCTATAGTTTCTTGATTTTTATGATGATTGGGAAACTTATGGTTATGTAACCTAACTGAATGGGACCAGAATTTTGGAGATCGACACGATATACTATCCAATAGATATTTTTACATACATGCTGCACATGTAGTATTGAGGAACTATTTAATGTTGCAGCGAAAATTGCAATTTTTCGGCAGAAAGAAAGTATTGTTTGGTCCCCGGTACCGAAAAAGTTGGTAAAAGTTGTTCCTGTATATTGCAAATTTTTTCATGTTGTGTAGTCAGATTCCACATTTTGTGGGTCCTCGTCACCAAAAAATTGGTTTATGCAAAACTTTGTTCCGTCCTTTTTTTTATTACATTTGTGAGTTCGAGTGCTTCAAATGACTTCTATTGAAGTTTGTCGAAAAACGTAAACGTGTGTGTGTATGTATATGAGCGTGTGTGTGGGGTAGGTATGAGGCTAATGATGTAGTAGTAATGTGACTGACTTGTTAAATCTAAGGACCTGAGTACGAATTCCAGCGAGGAAAAAATATTTTTGGTGGTTGAAAACATTTGTGCAGGTTCATGTATTTTATAATATTGCGTTGTATCCATTTCCAATAATGCGAGAAAATATGTAGTGTTGAAGCTTCACTAATTGTGGATACGTGTGTATTGTATGTAATGTTAATTGTTTTAATGTCGAATTTTAGTATTATGTATATAAACTTTTATATAGATATTTTACTAGTTCACCATCCGGAAGGAGTATTTTAGATGTATGTTTATTTTACAAAGATCTTAACTCATTGTTTTTTATGCAATCATTTAGAACTTAGAATAACATATAAATATCTAGACGTTAAATTCAGTCAGCCATTATATCTACCAAGAGTTTTTTTTAGTATTAAACAAACAAAACTATATGGTAGCTGTAAAGGTATGAATACTTTTATTCTTGTCTATACATAATGTATAAGGAAAACAGAATTAATCGCAGTTCAGTAAGTTCATTCAATGTTTTCTTAGCGAATCGCGACTGAGGCGGCGACGATCCCTCGGGGAAATCTACGATACACTTGGCAGGGCGTGGAGTTTGCTCAGAGCAGCTCCGCTCCCATCCGTTCGAACAAGAGAGCGCGCGACCGCGGACGGGATCGCCGGTTCTTGCGGCTGGGACGCCGCAACTCGGAATCAACTTCGCCCTTGATCCACCGCCGGCGGACTCGGGGAATACTTTATCCCGGGGCGCGTTCAAAGCAAATATTTTACATCCACTTTGCGATGGCCGCGAAACTCTATTTTAACGCCTAATTAAACTCCTCATGCTTTCTGGATGGCTGCTCGCCGCCTGCTGGCCCCTGCCAACTTCGCAACGCTGCCCCGGCGCTGGGCCTTCGGGCGGTGCGCTGTAGGATTCGGCGCCTAATGGACTGGGAGCGAGGAGTCTTTACAAAGAGGACTTACAGCATCCATCGCTGACTAGTGCATGGTGGGTATTTAATGAGGCGAAGATATAAAAAGAACAAACCCAATATGCTAAAAATAATGCATTGGATATTTTAATTTTATTGATAGTGTTGATTGAATTTTGGTTGAAAATGACTTGATTGCGTGATGAGAGACTGTCATCTTAGGCAAATCCAGAGGCCATGTGATTATGTAGATAATTAAAAAATATTTTATGAATACATAAATTGCGTATTGGCCATTTATGACCACGCTACACGTTATCTTCTAAGGCCCAGTCATATTTATCTGGAGAGAGATTAACGAGTGTCATTATGGGGATCATATTTTTCGACTGTATTACTTGGTAACGCAGGGTTGTTACGCCTTCAGTAGTAAATTATGGGGAGATAAGAGGATGATGAGGGGTGAAGGGACAATCACAAATATGGCCATATCAACTCAGGAATCGAACCTGCAGCCTCTCGGCGTAGAAGACAGCTGCCGCAACAGTCTGCGCCACGGAGCCGGCCGAATGATACATATATTATTTATATTTATTTTAATACCTACAATTAATTTTTTAATTGTATTAAATATTAGTGATGTGTAGAAAATCAAACTATTTCACTTGAAAAGTAGTATAAATATAAATAAGAATGTTTATATATTTCTTTCCAACCCGCATAAATGAAATTCTTCCTCCCTTGTTGATCGTGTATACCTTTTGTCTATTTCTGCTGCACACGTTCTCTGTGGACTTCCCCATTCAGATCCCGGGTCGGGTCCTCTTCCCTGGTGCTGGGACGGCGGGGCGCGGCGGGGAGGCCGCCCAGCTCCTGGACCTGATATTGCGAGTGAGGGCGGTCGGCGCCGCGCGGAATTGACTCCCTTTAATAGAGCGCGCCGTCCGCGCCCTTCCCTCCCCTCCCCTCTTCTTCTCCCCCTCCTCCGCGGCGCCCTCCCTCGCGCGCCTTGTTCGCTCGCGCCCCCCGCCCCCGCCCACGCCCCCGCTCGACCAGATTCTCTTTGGCGCCGTTGCTGTCCCGTTCGCTCGCGCTTCCTCTTACGGAGCTCGGGCATGGCCCACAGATTTCGGGAAATATCATTCGGCCGCGATTGCTGCCGCTTCCAGAGATTCGGCCGGGCAATTTACGGCGCGGAGCGCGGTCGGCGCTGCTCTTTCCGTGCGTCCCGTGACATCTTGCGCGAGGCTGTTAAGCGGTGACCGTGAAATTAAATGGCCGCTCCAGATGAAATTTGACGATCTTCTCTTTGCTCAAATGATTTTCGTCGAATGTTTCGTGTGGGTTGCTTTTTAGGGATGTACGATTGGCTATAACTTACCGTGTGACTTTTCGATTCTTTTGATTAGCAATCGAATCGATATATCCCTTCTTATTATATTTTATCGTGTGACAAACGTTCCATTGTAACTTTTATTTGCTCGTGAACATACGTGTATATGGAAGTTATATAAAGCTGCGGAAGATCAATTTCAAGATTTCAATGGAAATAAGTTTTGCAGCTCCCTGATATCGAAAAACAAATAAGCTCTAGCACCTAGACTGCTAGTAGTTGAGATAGAAAGTGAATTATTCTCGATCAGTTAAAAAAACATTATCTCATATTATAATAAGTTACGAACATATTTTCTAGTTTTGAAATTACAATAGTATTCCCGCATAATCTGTTACCTCTGTTGCTCTTAACCGTTGGGGTGTCTTTCCTTGCCTTGTTTGGTGTCGTGTATGGGGAGAGCGTACGATCACAGCACTGACGACAGATTGTGTTAGAGGTAGGGACGGGAGTCGGGTCGTGGTGTTCAAGCATGGGGGGTGTCGGGGGGGGGGAAGCCTGCCTAAAGAGAGAGAGAGAAAGAAAGAGAGAGACGGCGCAGAGATAGGCCCTCTTCGGGCGCGAATTCATTAGACAGATGAAATTTTGCGAAACGCTGATAGCCATTCCCGCGCGGAGGATTAACGATCAAAGCGCCTTAACACGGGGGCGGAATCTTGACGCGGTGCCGGTGTTGGCTGAGGATGGGAGGAGGTTGGGAGCCGTGAGAACGTGGAAAGGCCGTAATATCGTGTAATGTGGAGCCCTTGATTAGGCCGAGCACCGACGCGCGTGGGAGGAGCGGAGGAGAACAAAGCGCACGGCGGGGGCTGCGAGGGACGTGCGCGAACACACTCTTGTCCGAGACGTTGCTTGAGGTAGCGCTCGCGCATGCGCCTGGAATTAATCGGAGGAGACCGCGAGAACCACTGGTCAGTGATGCCAACATAAGTATTGTTTATCCAAGCACTGGCAACCTTCGATCCACTCCATTAACGTAGATGATTCGCAAATAATTACGGTAACAATCTCGTTCTTTTCTGTATTTATTCATTAGCGTTCGATAGATAAATGGTATAAGCATTTTCATTAATACTAAAACATTTATTAATCGTAATAATCATTTTTATTTCAAATAATCCATTTATAGAATGCTGTATTGAATCCGTACCTTTTAGCAAACCAAGGGTTCTAAGAAAAAGTGGATATTTCATAGAGTCCCATTTATCAAAAAATGTACAAAATGCATCTCTAGAGCGACATCGAGGTCATTCAGAGAAATACGAAGATACAGGTTTCAATCTGACATCCCTTGTCACAGAATAATGGAGGAATGCCCGTTCTGCAGCGTCATTTCCCCCAAACACATCAATATTCTTACAAAATATTATACTCTCGATATAACGAACATGTTAGCAAGATTATCTTATTTTTATCGAAGTTTTTTATTCAATGAATATTTACAATATATTTCGTACAGGAAATGATCAGTAACTGCTATAGAGATATTGATTGTATACAATGAAGTAGAAGGTAGTCACCCATTGGTACTTTCCTTGGCATTTTTCACATATCTACAACAACAAGATCGTAACAACTTCATTACAATAATATTAGAACTTTATTGCTGAGGATTATGAAGAAAAAAATTAAGAATATATGAATAATATTAGAACAAAATAAGACATGTTTGGATAAATGTTATTTAGCAGAACTATGGGAGAGATGAAGAGAAATTCTATTGGCACGAGAAATCCAAAAAAGATCGAAAAAATTAAGTTTTGATAGCAGTGCCCCAGATCTTGATGTGGAAAATGTGTCGCAGGAATATCTGGAAGGGAGCCCTGTTAGGTTTTATGCACGTAAAATTGTTTACCGTAATACGCAAGCTTAGATGTGGCGGTCGAGTTGTGTTGGGGCGTCCGGTGTTTTCTCGCGCCGCCGGCGGAGCGCGCTGGTCGCGGTGGCGGGCGCCGCGTTCCCACGTGTGTTGCTGTTGCGGGACAGTGTTGATTTTGCGGGCGGCCCGCAGGGGCGGGGAGCTCTCTCTCCACGCGCTGCCTCGCCCGGCCCGCGCCAGGCCCCGTCCTCGCCCCCGTCCTCGCCCCCGCCCCCGCTACCGCCTCCCTCGAACCCCTTACCGGGAGCGGTGGCTCAGTGCTTCAACTGATGTCACTGCAGTCCCTCTGACCGGGAGGTCCTAGGTTCGAGTCCCCACGGCGGCAGGATTTTCCACATTAGCTTTTCAGCTAGGTTGAACTCAGTCATTGTCTGGAGAAGAATTCTAGCGGCCGGCTGCTCTGTTAGATAGTTTTCCGTGATTTCTCCGATCAACACCAGGCGAATGACGGAGCAGTACCCTACCAAACGAGCCACGGACCGCGCGCGATCTTTCCTTCCTCTTGCTTACCAATCCTCACCCCCTTACACACACACTTACACTAACATGGACTTCACTACCACCACATGCATTCTGGGAGACCGGTCGGGGTCTTAGAACTTGTCCCGGCTGGGGCGGTGCCCCGGTGGTGAGAAATACCTGGTTGAGGGAAACCCCGCTAGCCGACGGTAGGTCGGCACCGGATCTCGCCATCCAGCGGGGGAAGATCTCCACCACCTCCCGATGAAAAACATGCACTACACCTACGGCACTAACGATCTTAGTAGTTGACGCACCCGAAATCACTAGCAATCAATTAATCATCAATCGAACCCCCTCTCCGGCATGATTGCGCAAGCAAGATAGACATAATAGGCGTTTCCTGGCGCTTAAGTTCTTCGAGGGTGTGAATGACTCTCAGAAGACCCCGTGTGTGCTCTTGTGTTTAGTGGAAAGAGTTATTAATTTCACACGAGTGTTAGATAACGAGTTTTAGACAGCGGGATGAAAATGCAACTGTGTTTGCGCTGCGTTTGCGTAAAAATATTCGTGTGCTTCGTTTGTCTGAACTTGATTTTGATATAGAATAGTTTAATAGAATTGAAATTTAATATTCATAAATGAAGTTACACAATTAATTACTTGCCTTGTAGTTCTTAAGGAGCACATAATAAGAGAATCAGTTTCGGGTATTTTATGTTGAAAGTCATTCTAGTAGATCTCTTTTGGTTATTTGTCAATTCGTTGATGCGTCTACAATACGTTGAATTATTATACTGAAAGTTACTTACTACTTCTTCGTATTGAGACTGACATTGACATTGTTATTGCGTTAGAACAAATACTACATTTCGTATAGCGTGAAGGAATAGTTTTCTTGGATCATTTCGTCATTTTGAATGTTACTAATATTTGTCAGCAAGGAAAGATAGTTTTTCCGAATGTAAATTTAAAGTTGAAAATTTCTTTACTTTGGGATATTGTGAAAAATCATGTGATTAGAATGAAGATTTGCAGTACTTTTACTATTCAAAATTCGAACAAAACTAGAAGTGTTATCCAAATTGTAGATCAACCACACATTTCTGGAATATTGCTAAAGATTCCGAAAAAATGAGGAAGGGGGAAAAAGTTATAATAATGAAAATCATGAAAGGACGTAAAGTCTTACATCCTGTTTAACATAGGAACAGAAACTAGAGATACTACATTACAGCGTAGTGTTTCTTATATTACTTATATTGGTTACATTTGTATGGGTGTACTTTTGAATTTTATGGAGAATATTTATTTATTGATTGATTTATGGGTGTGAAACTGACTTTTGAAAGTGAGAGAACATCGGAGCATTGTTTCAATGTTAGTAAATTGTGCTGAACGTCATTCACATGTAAAATGTAACGGTTAATAATAATAAACGTGTCACCATTAATCAGAAGGCGCGATTGTGAAAAGAGAGAGTGAATGAGAGTGGATGTGTCCCCTCATGACTTACGACATTTCTGAGAGTTTAATATTCAATATGACGAAAAAGAAAGCGCAGTACACAAAAGAGCTGTCGCGAGTGTTGGTTTATCGGACGCGGTTCCGGGTTTTCCGCCGCTTTGTGCGATTGTATTTTTTTTTTCCTGATCTTTTTGCAGCGACTGTGGCATGACGTAAATCTTATATGGACATCCGAGCAATATCAGTGTGTCCTTTCGCGTTCAGCCCACCGTACAATGGTTTATTCCTCTCCTCTCTTCGCGTCGCGTTGGTAGCGGGGCGGGGCGGGGCGGGGCGCCCGCATTGTGTTGCTGCGTCTCCTCGCGGGCGATCTCCGAGGCCGCCCTGCACGCGCGGCGCGGAGCGGTGCGGTGGTTCGTGGACCGGCCGCGCGAGGGCAGCTGGGTCGGCGGAGATTGATCTGGTGGCGGTCGGGGGCGGCGCCCCTGCGCACGTCATCGGTCACCGGCCGCCCCGAGGTGCAGGCCGCGCGGGGCGGGGCGGGGAGGGGCGGCGGGGCCCCGAGGCACGGTGCGCCAGGTGGGCGGAAACGATCATCGGACGAGTTGCACGGAGAAATTACCGGCTTAGGTGGCTCAGGGCATCAGTTGATGCCACTGCACTGCCTCTGCCCGGGAGGTTCTGGGGTTCCATTCCGGGCGATGGAAGGCTTTTCGACACTAGCTGCATAGTTAGGTCGAATTCATCTGCTGTCTGGAGAGAATTCCAGTGATCGGCTGCTCTGATGGGTAGTTTTCTGTGATTTCTCTGATCAACATCAGGCGAATGCCGGAGCAGTACCCTAACAAACGGGCAAGGACCGCACGGGATATTTCCTTCATCTTCCTGGTCATAATCTCACCCCTTATGTACACACACGTTTGCTTACAAGTACTAACGCACATGCAGGGAGACCAATCTGGATCTTAGAACTTGTCCCGGCTGGGGTGGTACCCAGCTGGTGGGAGATAGTTTGTTTGGCGAAAACCCCGCCAGGCTACGATAGGTCGGCGGCACATCTCGACATCCAGCTTGGGAAGATCAGTTATCTCCCACGATAAACATGCGCTACACTTGCGACCAATTACCTTTGCAGTTGGTGCGCCCGGAAACGTTAATCAATTAATTATTCAATCAATCATTTTAATGTTACAAATCACTTGGGGAAAATGGGTATTATTTAAAAAATGAAATTTTAGTTCCTTCTTAAATATAACTTTCATGTGTTATCCTGAATATTCGTCTAGAATATTACACGTTTTCTGTTTCTTTTTTAATATCACTGGGCAATCCCAACATGCAAATGCTGTGATTTTCATATTTCTAAATGTACTAGTGGAGAGGTTATTGGAGGTTCGTGTTCACGGCCTCAAAAAATGGCCCTGCTTCCCGAGATTGTATAAAATGCATGTTTCACCGCTTGATCGCCGTGGTTGTCTTCAACATTTTCGTAAGAATATGTTTCCTGCGTGGCAATTCCCAGCGACTGATAGAACTTCAGAGCTAGTTTGCTAATAATTGTATTAATTTTAAACTTCATTTGAAAACATCATTTAACAATCTAAAATACATCCTATCAACGACGATAATAAAACGAGAAATAATTGTTTCTCGATAAATCCTAAATAATATAGTATTCAAATGTTCGTAGAGACACGGAACATGGCAGTTCAGTCCTATCATGAAGAACATGACGTCGATGACACTTGTCAATCGCTCCCGTCACTCTTGTCAGGAATATAGCCTCTAGATAGCTGAATGAAATATGAAGGCTGTTAAAAAAATCCACAACTCATATACTGTGCGGGACAGAAAAAATGCATATTTCTGCATGTGTGGTTGGCCGACCCGCTATCGGTCAGCGCATTGAGCCTTTTCACCACACGTGTCGATCTTTGGGAGACGACACCTCCCTCCCCCCCTCTAACCCACGCCTCTCATCTCAGCGCCCATCTCGCAAGTGGCGAATCTTGCTTCGTACCGTCTATGTGCCGTTTCCCGGGGGATTGTTTCACATTCGTCCCTCGGAACACTGGTTGTCAGTGTTCAGCTCTCAACTCAGTGCCACCGTTTCCACTACACACACACACACACTCACACACTCACACACTCACACACTCACACATACACACTCACACACACACTCACACACACACACTCACACATACACACTCACACACACACACACACACACTCACACATACACACTCACACACACATATTCACACATACACACTCACACACACATATTCACACATACACACTCACACACACTCACACACACACACACTCACATACACACACTCACATACACACACTCACACACACACACTCACACACACACACACTCACACACACACACTCACACACACACTCACACACACACACACACTCACACTCACACTCACACTCACACTCACACTCACACTCACACTCACACTCACACTCACACTCACACTCACACTCACACTCACACACACGGACATACGTACACGCGAGGGCAGAGAGACAGACAGAGAGCGTGCAGTTTTTCCTTTCTTCTTTTCTCGTCCATTTCTTGCTATCCATTTATCTGAAGCTTTGCAGCAGCTAATGCCTGCACTTTGGTCTCTTCAATCATTTTCCCTCTCTCGGTGCCCGCTTGCCCTTTAACCTCCCTTGCCGTGCCATGTGGCGTGGGAAGGGTGGTGCGGGTGTCCTGATTAGTACGCGCCCCCTGGGCGACACCCGCACCGCTCGTGCCGCCTCCCCTTCCCCCGGGACGCTGCCGGGGGCGGTGGCGGGGGTGGGGGCGGGGCTACATATGCTAATTATTGGCGCGGGGTCATTGGAGGACTCGGCTGGCCTCCCGTGCGTGGAGAAGGCAGTGCCCCGAACAGTCCATCAATCTGCCTGCTTGTTGCGATGACAAAAGGTCGCCCTCCAACGCACTTGAGCTGACAATATTCCAATCCTTTTTCGTGAACAATTCTTTTTGTCAATTATGTTTCAAGCTATATATGGTATCACAAAGTGTGTTGTTTTATCATCTACGTTGCTACGGTTCTATCGGATCTTTCGATCTTGAGGCACGTGTTTGCTTTAAAACGCTGCAAAATGAATTGCGATGAAATGGGGTTAACCTTTCTTTTGTGAGTATAAAATATCATCTGTGTTTATCGAGAAATATATTGTAAGCAAAACGGCAATTTTGTAAGTTAAGAACGTTCTTTGCTTCATCGTGATTGATTTTCTTCTGCTTTAGCCTATTTCATTATTCATGAATGTGTGAAGGTAGAGTTTGGAGGAGTTAGGGTGTTTTTCATTGGTATGTGCACTGTTCATGAACCGCAGTAAATGAGTATGGCTGCGAGAGTGCCAAAACTTTCTCTTTTATATAGATTCAGCGGCCTATTAACAAAGTTGGAGAACCGGGTCTATTCATGGGGACGGCCTCGTGAACAAAGAAGGACGAACTTTCCGGGGCCCGAATTTCGGGATTCCAGTTGTGTGGCCGCTTTCGTCACTTTCTCGCACTGAGAGACACTGTGCCTCCAAGGCACCAACACCCCCAACAGTCTTCGTTCTAACCGCTTGTGCGTCCGGCGTGAGAAAATAATTATTTTTCTACAATTTGCAAATAAGTTTATTCCCATTTTTCCCATTTCATTATTCCCAAGCAAATAAGTTCTCCCGTGAATTACATTGTGAATTTTTCCTGACCCTAGTAGCTTCCGAAGTAGACTTTGTTGTAACCGAATAGATTGTATTAGTTCATTGAAATATTATTTATTCTAGAAAGTGACGTATTCTTACACAATATTCGGACATTAAAGTTCAACTTTTTGATCACCAGCCTGGACACATATGGAAAATACTTACCATTATAGTTTTGAAAGGGAAATCATTAGAAAATAAAATACGTACAACCCTCGAACGGAGAAATTCATAGCGTGTTTTCGTGATCATCGAATAGATTTGAATATTGAATTGAAAAATTGGCATACAATTTGGGTCTTGAATAAAATTTTGTACATCCCACAGCAAAAATGGTATTCTATGACATGACGAATTTCCCTAGTCTTGACTTCTTGGCCTCGTCCAGGAACTCTCCCGTCTAATTATGGAAACATCTGCCTTTTTACTTTGCAATGTAAATTACTTTTTCACACCGCTTCTTTGCTTATGATGAAGTATCATTATTTAATTATCACACAACAAATCTCTACGACTACACAAGATTTATCGTTCTAAAATGATGTTGAGGGAGTGTTTTTTAATCGAATTTCAGTGATTTCTCGAAAAATGAATGTGATTTTTTTTATAATTGCTAAATGTTCAACAAATTCGGACGGGCTCACCATTTCCTGAAGAGAAGGCACTACAGAGGATGAATGAAATATTACAGATCTGTTTCAGTGCGTAACGGCTGTTGAAGTGGCGGTGACGTGAACGGTGATAGAAGAGGCGTAGGCGGCAGCATTGTCTATTCTCACGCTAAAATTTGCTCTTCATGTCCTTAAATATTCAGTAAAATGATTGTTTTCTTCTTTTCGTCGTGTTGTTTTCCGACTCCAACTGATGATCTCCTATTTGTTGCCACGTACATATTCCAGCTCCTCCATACCTTTCATTGCATTCTGCTTTACGTTAACATAATTTCCTACTGAGCTTTGTGTCGAAGCCTTACTGAATGCTTTATCTTGGCGGTTGCGGCGAAGGCTACGCAGTGAGATAAATGGAGGTTGACGGTTAAAGCATTGGAGCGGTGAGTCGCGTCACAGACACGGTTTCCGGCGCCGGCGCCGCCGCCTTGCCTGCGCTGCTCCCGTCGCCCCATTAGCCGCACCGTTGATGCCTCTGGCTGCCGTCGAGCCCTCCAGCATCACACAACTTTCTAATGCAATTTCGATCGCTGCGCGGCTTCCGACCCATTTCCCGGGCGGGCCCCCGCCCCTCCCCCCTCCAACCCGCACTCCAGCCCGCTCCGCCCCGCTCCACCCCGCTCCGCCCCGCTCCGTTCCGCTCCACCCCGCCCCACCCGCACCTCGCCCCGCCCGCACTTCACCCCGCCCCGTCTCGCCCCGCCCCGCCCCGCCCCGCCCCGCCCGCACGACACCCCGCCTCGCCCCGCCCCGCCCCGCCCGCACGACACCCCGCCTCGCCCGCCCCGCCCCGCCCCACTCCACCCTGCCCCGCCCCACAGCGCTCGCTTGCTCGCTCGCTCAGGGTTTCTGAGCGCTTCCGAAGTTGCGCGACCATGTTAAGGCACGGTAATGCCAGTGTGGTCTTAAGTGCTCGATTTTTCTTTCCCTTCAAACACGTTTTTGAGCGTACACGTGCCGTTTGCTGCAACGCCGATTGCTCCTCGGAAACTGTTGGGAGTTTTGAGTGTCTTTTTAGAACTTGGTGAATAATTTCGATTTTCCTTGTTTTGATCTGAGAGCCTCACAGATAATTCCCGTTTTGACACGTTTCTTCTCTTTGCAGATGTAACACATTAATTTCCCGCTAATGTTCGTTTTATTTTATTTCTTATACTAAATAACTTTTCATGGGTTACCTTTTTGCTTCCTTGCATATCATATTTCTGCTTGCTTCCAATCATAGTTCAAATTAATTTCAATTCGAAAGGCTTTCCTACTTCCCATGACATTATAGAATTATTTTCAATAATTGTTTTCACAATTTCTGTAAGGCATGGAGGTTTCTTCACTTCGTAATTAGAAGCGTGAATTATTATAGAGAAAGCAGGAGATTGACGTTAATTTTGGAGTATTGCTGAGGCCAATTTTAGATTATGCGTGAGCTTGTTGGTGCTCGTAGAAATGAGGCCAGATAATGGAAATAGATTAAAAAAAAATTTGTATCTTTCAATACAAAAGAACGTTAGAAGTACTGAATACTCGATTATGGTTAGATTATTCTGCTTCTTTAAAGCTTATCAAGAATCGCCAGCGAGAGGAAAATTAATATATTAGCCCTTCGCGGGAAGAAGTGACCGTAAATATGAAGTAAAATCTGGGAGACAGCGAACCGACGTAGGAAAATATTTCGCAGAACTACCATTAGAGATTGGAACAATTTACTTGCAACAACTCCAAAGGTCTGATATTCTGAAGGAATTTAAGAAAGAATAACATATATTTGCTCACAATTACGTAGTATTTTATAATGATTGAAATCTCTTCAACATACTGTGTTTCGTTTTATCGCGTCTTCGGTTGCTTCGACCACTTCGATCGCATCCGACGACCTTCTGTGATCGTGTCGCACTTGTTAGTTATGTCATTTGGTTCTATCCTTCTCGTTAAACAGTAACTGAGCTGTACCCTTCTTTTAATAGGGTGTCTGGCGACTGAGAATACCGGTATTTTGCGGGGAATTTTTTCAGTTATTGAAAATAAATGGAAAATCTCCAAGAATGTTTTCCTTAATCGGAATTTGTTTAATTTTAAAAAAATGTCTAAAAAATTTGGATGAACATTTTAAATATTTTACTAGTAAACTAGAAAAATATAAAAAAATATTGTCAATATGCTTTGCAGAGATAATTTGTAATAAAAATAATATTTCACTTCATTGAAATTATGGAATTATTGGTATGAGTAACAAGACTCACACTATACTTCAATTTTATATGTATTTCCTAGTTTCGAAAACCTGGAAATTTTCCTTGGAAAATCCGTATATTAGCCGAGAAGTTTGCGTAACAATTTTGCTAGACACCTGTTTAATGTTATATTGTTATTCCATTCGGCGTTACAAAATGAAGATGTCTTGCCCTTCCGCCACTGCCTTCGCCTTCGCTCTCTGCGCTGCGCCGCGCCTCCCACGTCGCCTCCGCCCTCGCCTCCGCCCTCGCCTCCGCCCTCGCCTCCGCCCTCGCCTCCGCCCTCGCCTCCGCCCTCGCCTCCGCCCTCGCCTCCGCTCTCGCCTCCGCCCTCGCCTCCGCCCTCGCCTCCGCCCTCGCCTCCGCCCTCGCCTCCGCCCTCGCCTGCCGCTCGCCGCCACCGCCACCGCCACTGCCAAACGCCATCGCTACCGCCATCGCTACCGCCGTCGCTACCGCCGTCGCCACCACCTTCGTCTCCGCCTCCGCTTTCCCTCGCCGCGCCCCACCGCGCCGCAGTCCCATATTTGCAGCCCGCGGCGTGGCGCGGCGCGGCGGCCCACGCTTGTTTGTCTGCTCTCGAAATGCACCAACACGCCGCCCGCGCTCTCGCGGATATGCAAATGGCCACTGCAGCGCGTTTGGGGTAAAGCAGTCTGTATCGATTGTTTCTTCCTGGGATTGTTTTACAACTGAATTCGCGTGTATTGAAGCGATGCTGTGGTTGAGCTTCTGGGTGGGCGATGCAAATTTCATTGCCGCTTTGCAGAAATGGGTCGTAGTTTGTAATTTGTCTGAATAGTCTAGAGATTAACTTAGTGTATGGCAATTTCATATAAACAAGTTATACGTGTGACATTTGCTCCTGATTGGCGGGGAACTAATCGTGCAGTGGCGTTCGGCAGGTATGCGAAATCTCTTTGTTTGAAAACGTGAACTGCCGAGCGCCGGTGTGTGATGGGTTCCTGCCAATCAGGGGGGAAATGTCATGCGTGTTATTCCGTTGTATGAAATTTCCCACCTTGGCATAAAATGATCTACGTCCCCAATTACATGCCAAACAAGTTCGTAACATTGTTTCTGAGACATCTTGTAAATGTTGCTATTTTATAAAGTTATTTTATCAATCTTTTATTTGTAAATATTATTATTATATTAAGTGTCAAAGGGTTATAACCATTTGCAATTTAAATGAATGAATCTGTATGCGTGGTGCCGTGGCATTTCCCCGAGCACTGTGAGCGTTCGCGCCTTCTTACGATCTTTGGAGAAAAGCAACCAACGGCCATGACTTACATGATGGGTTTGGCTCTAGATAGTACTTCTTAGCCACATCGAGTTCCTTCTGACAAATGAGAAGGTAAAGGTTTTAATCCGACATTCCTCGTCACCGAGTAAAGCAGAAATGTCTCCTATTACAACGAAATGTGTTACACCAGCAGCATAATATTCGAACAAAATGTAGTAATCGATTTGGTGAATATAAGAGTAGGAGTATATTATTTTTGTTGAAAATGCGTAGAATTATCTTAGTCGATGCCTCCGTTCAATCCTCGTCTAATACGACTGTATTACATCTACGGGTTAGTTTCTGTGACCACTGGCCCTTGGGCTCCTTTATGAGTAATCTAATCTTAGTCACCGAATATTTATTGTAATTATGTACAAATATTGGAACTAATTACAATTCCTGTTGATACGACTATTAAAATATATTCAGTTGCTTAACTACCTCGTACCAAACTTGTAACCCACTGACGTTTCTCGCCATTTATTTATTGGCAGTTCTCTTTTATCTTTATCGGTGCATGATACCGTTTCCTTGTGTATGCTCAGTAGGCTGATAATACGTTGCCCTCCGATTGATTGTTGTGCGCCTTGCCGGAGCGCCGGTTAGCTGGGGAGGCGGCCGCAACAGCAGGCAACCGATCCGACGCCGGCGGCCTCCCTCGCGGCCATTTGCAGCATATTCATATATGCGCGACCTCGAACGCAAAACTGCGCGAGTTGCACGCGACGGGCCGGCGCCGTTCGCGTCGCTTTTATTTTGTCGCGCTGGCTGTGGAGTTTGGTGACGCGGCAAACCCGCCCGTCCCCTCGCGTGCCCAACAGCCTTCGACGCCGCCCCCTCTTCGCATCCGATCTTCACCGATCAACATGTTGACTCGCTTTTCTCTCTTCTTCCCATTTATCTGAGTTTTTTTTTCATCCGGTTGCTCTATGGTTCCGTTGCAATGTGATTGCTACTCTCTGGTTTATTTATTACGTTATTTCTCCACTACAATGCATATTATCTCTTCATGATAATTATCATGACTCACTCTCTCACTCACTCTCTCTCACTCACTCTCTCTCACTCTCACTCACTCTCTCTCTCACTCTCTCACTCTCTCTCTCACTCACTCTCTCACTCATTCACTCACTCTCACTCTCTCACTCTCTCACTCACTCTCTCACTCACTCACTCTCTCACTCATTCTCTCACTCACTCACTCACTCACTCACTCACTCAAAGTCTCTCTCCTTCTTTCTTTCTTTCTTTCTTTCATAGGAGAAGAGATGGATATGAAGAAATTTCCCTGTTTTCTGCTCTCTTTCCCCCCCACATCCACCACTTTCTTTCTTTGCGATTACATTTTCAAAACTCCCTCACCAGAACTATCACGTCTCTGACTCTCCACTCCTTTTCCTCTGTGCGTTTTCTCCTGAAACATTCATGACATCGCCTCTTCGCTTTCTTTGCGTCGTTCATGTCTCATTCGGTTTGTTTCTTCTTACTTCCTTATCCTTTCCTGTCTTGCCTGTCTTGGCCTGTCTTGGCAACCCATCATTTCATCACATTGGTATAACTGGATATTTATTTTGTTTATTAATACCTGAACCCGCGTGAAAATTCCGTACATTATAAATCATTATTTTAAAAGTGAAAGTTGCTTCAGATTGCAACCCAACTTAGAACAACCGGGCCGTGAACTACACGTTTCTTGGTAAATACCGGACATTGTGCGTGGAAAACATTCTAATGCTTTTAAACGTTTTTAACGAACCAAATGCTAATTTTTTGTATGTTTAAATTACACATATCGAAAAATCAGTTTAATTTTACTGGTATTCGACATACTGCATTTTTGTCACCTTTTGATCAGTTTAATTTTACTGGTATTCGACATACTGCATTTTTGTCACCTTTTGATGGGGGAACAAATGCCAAAACTAACAAAAGGTTTACAAGCAAATACAATTGTTTGCCAGTTTTTTTTACAGCCAGTACCAGCCTAAGAATTATAAACCTACGGAGTTTACGGGTGTAGGTACATACAAATGTATTTTAGCTTCGATGACGAACTGCATCACCGGTTCCTATGGACGCGGACAGCTTCTTCGAATTCCACGTCAATATATCACGTAACGCGTGTACATGCATCGAATATTGTCAGGAAAACCTCGTGCTGTCATACGTCTCGTATTCGTGGAGATTGGCAGAGTGCAACGGAGGCTTATGCGACCTGAGCTCTATCTCGTCCGTCTGGATTTCCTAAGCGGAAAATCGCGTGGGAGGGTATGCAGTATATATTGTAGAGACGACGTGGAAGGCCGGGATGGCTAAAAGCGCTTCTCAGCGCTTCGGTCCGAAAGGTCTTGGGTTCGAGTCCCGCCTTGGGCATGGTTGTTTGTTCCTTGTCTCTCGTGTATGTGTTGCGGCGGAGGCTGACCCCAGATCAAAGGAGCCCGCAAGTGCGTTGGTGTCTAGTCTGCGGTTGAATATGCGACCCATCGGGACGTGAAAGATAACCGGCTGTCGGCTGGGTAAAAACCCTAAGAAAGAATGTATTATAAGAGAGAAAACATTAAGCTTAGGAATATGTTGCAGCAAACGTCCGAATTTTCCTAATTTGCGTTTTTGCCGATTTTTGTTCAAATTATCCAAGAGGGGATAAAGTTCGAAGTGAAAGTAGCTTCGAAGCGTACTTCGGACTTAAGCTGGATAAATTGCACATTAGCCTACATGAGATGGTTGGGACAGGCGATGTACGTTTCTGTGACATGAAAATACAAGGATTACCGGATAAACAGGAATCGGAGTGCTGGTGAAAAGTTTCTAAGGCTAGTCCGCATGAGACACGAGGTGTGTGGTTTCGAGTTCTACTGTAACCATCGTAAATTTCAACGTACACGATACCACTTAACCGTAGCTAAAGTGGCCTTCCTGTACACGTCAGTTGACTCTTCGCTGTGGATTCCCCAGTTGGCGATATGGCTCAGATCCCTGCCCTGCGGGATTAAGAACACGCTCAGTTGGCGAGTTGGCCAGATTATGCTTGCAACGAGTCTTGAGATAACATTGACTTTTTTAATTAAAATGTTAACTGATTGTTTATTAAGTGTTTCCAACAAACCCGGACTATATATTTTCGAAAAAGACCCCAACTAGTGTCGAAACATCAAAAAAGAAATAAATTGATTAAAACAATATTGTAGTATTTTATTAAGATCAGAAAGCCATTACAATTAAATAAACAAGATAACAGACATAAATATATTCCTTGTAACCATCTTATTATGAAACGCCATTGACCGGATTCAATCCAATAACTGATGAGTGCGATAGTCAGTGCAAGTGTCGGTCTGCAGTGAGTGGTAGGAGGGTTAGCTTGTTGCTGTGAATGCGGTGGGGTGAAAGTGCGAGCAGCGCTGCTCCTTGAGGGATCCCTGGCGAGCGAGCGGAGGGCGGCGCGACGCTGTTGCGCGCGATCGATTGGGCGCCGCGTGGGCGGGGCGGGGCGAGGCGGGCCGGGCGAGGAGTATGTAGTGGAGAAGCACAGTAATGAAGTTAGCGCTCGCTTCCTGGAGGCGCACACCTTTTATAATGGTTCCATCAGCTGTTTGGAGCGCCGCCCGCGCCCCGCACCGCACCGCCCAGCCCTTGTTCCCCTCCGCAACGAGAGCGCCTAGCGGGCGTGAGGTCGAATTGGCTTCAATTCTACTTCAGTTGTCTTCTTCCCGGCGTGGATAGCTGAGGTCGCTAAGGCTGTTGAGCCGTAGCTGCCTTGGCTCGAAGGGTCGCGGGTTCGAATCCCGCCTCCGGCATGAATGTGCTTGTGTTGATCTTACGCGTCGGTTCCCCCCTACAGTTACCCAATGTAAACAATGAAAAGTGGCCGCTACATGACCTAGTAGCTTAAAAGCGTCGTTAAAAAATTGTCTTCTTATATTTTTTACTTTCAGTTCTTTTGGTTTTCACGTTTTTTGTGTTCATGATCTCTTTTCCTTTCTTTACATTTCCCCCTATAACTCCTCATGTGCAATTCCCTTCTTCTCTGTTTGTCTCCTTTCCTTCGCCCCGCGCGCGATTTTGCCTCTCCGTGTCCTTGCCTCCGCGAGGAGTGACCCGCCCCCGCCGCTCCTGCTCCCGGCGCCGGCGCCGCCGCTGTGGAGCGCGGCGCGATAGATGTCGACATCAACACGTCGAACGAGGCTCTGCGAGGGGAACTTCAAACGAGCCGTCCAAAGGAGAAGTGGATGGAACTAATTTGGGAATGACTGATTTACAGACGGTTGCTAAGTGTTTGTTCCCGGAACACCTAACAAGGGGGCTTGCGAACCATGTATTTTCGTCTTTCTGGACAATATTGATCTGCATGGAAATTGTTTCGCAACTCTGTAAAATTTTCTTTTAAAAATCTGGAAGAGAACCAGGTGTATTTGCAGAATGGGGAAAGTCAGTGATTGCAAGAAACTCGTGTTTCAAATTTCGTTAAATATTTCTACTTCTTTTCGTTCGATTTACTTAAAAAAACTAATTTTCGAAAAAAATGATGTAGTTTATTAATGCGGGAAAGAAAATTATAGGAAAATAAAATGGGTAAAATATTAATTGCTGAATCTAATTAATTTCTTTCTTAATTAGTACTATTTTTATTTTACACAAAAAATAAAAGACGACCAATAATCAGATTATATCGATTGCCCATGAAAAACCGAGGACCTAACGCCTAAGCAATTAACGAAATCAGAAAGAGAAAAGGCAATCCAATTTCTGTCATTGAGGCTACGAATAATAAATTATCATTACTTTTTAATTTCTCTGTTAATGCGCGAGGTCTTGTGTGACTATTGAACTTAACTCGGAAATAATTTAAAAATCATTGCAAAATGAGATAAACTTTGTATGGGAAATCTCACTGGAAATCAAACAACATCAAATGTTGTAAGTATAAAACATTTGTAATCTATAATCATATATTTTCAATTATAATATCTATAATGGAAATATGCTTACTCTCTACTGAATTTTAATAATAATAATAATAATAATAATAATAATAATAATAATAATAATAATAATGTAATAGTGATTTATTGTAATATTGAGCGTACTTTCGGAGGCAGTTTAGCAACAAGAATATGAATAAAGACATGATTTGTTTTTAAAATTCTTAAAAATATAAAAAGCCCAAGCAGAAGACAAATGATCAAAAGAAGTATGCAAAGTTAAACACAAATAAATATTTTAAAATATTGTAAAATTCTCCATATCCATCACTTCACTTCACGCATGTTCCTTCAATACACAATAATTTCTCCATTAAAGGTAAGTAAACTTTTATGCTGCTAGTTTTCACCTGATCTAAAGCGGTGATGGTTTTCATCTAGAAGGATATTTTTGTTGCGAACATGTTGCAAATAGTTTAGAATTTGATGTTCTAAAATTTTACATAGACCGATATTAAGCTCCTCGGTTTATAATTAGACGTTAAATGAACCATTTCCACTTGACAATAGTAGCTACTGAAGGTTTGTCAGTCTTTAGGAACATTGCCATTGTTAATTTGAGAATTCTCGCAAGGTACGTATATATGGCTTCCCTTCCAACTGTAGAATTATCCCGGAAAATCCGTCTCGCACCTATTCACCCATTCGAAAATGTCGATTTCCTCCGAGTTTACCAACGAACTCGGCAAGATCTTCGTAGAAACGCAAGCGCCACCCCTGCCCTCTGCGTGCACTGCTGCCGTCTGTGTTGGGACGTCGCAGTCGCCTACAGTCTTGAGTAATGCTCTTAACGGCAGAGATGTCCAGGACGTCGCCGTACAGCACACAGCCGTGTCTTCTTTTCTTTACCTTATTCTCTTTCGCCATTCCTCCTCCTAGTCCCTTTTTCTTCTTAATCCTCTATACATACATCGACCTTGCATCCCAAGAACTCCCGACCAAGAAACATACCTGCTTGCTTCTGCCTTAAAATCCTCCCTTTCCTGCACCACCTCTTCACTTGTACTGGCCGCTGCGTGTCCCCGCCCGCCCGCCCATAAAACCCACTCACCCACCCCACAACCCACCCAACCCACCCACCCAACTTACAACCCACCCACCCACCAAACCCACCCAACCCACCCACCCAACTTACAACCCACCCACCCACCAAACCCACCCAACCCTCCCACCCACCCACCAAACCCACCCAACCCACCCACCCACCCACCAAACCCACTCGCCCGCCCGGTGCGGCGGTAGTGCGCTCGCGGGTTCCTCGCGGGACCGCGCAGCCTGGCGGTTGCCTCTGAATATTTCAGCGAGGCAGGGCGGCGGAGGCCATCGCCGGATTACCCACGCGGCGCGCCCCGCCCCCGCCCCCACCCGACCGAGGCCCTTCCGCGCGGTTGCCGCCGGGTATTAAAATATCTATATCTGCCCGCTGACCCGGAAGCGACTGCGGCGCCCGCTCCCCAACACATCCTCTCCCTTCCTGCCACCGCAGGTCAAAATCTGCTCTGGTGCAGTTGACGCACTTGCTCATACCAGTCAGTGGGGATTTCTCAACGCGTCGTCAACAATTCAACCGCATTTTGAATGGCTTCTTGGTGTTGCAATCTTAGTCGGACAAGGTGGGCGTATACTGGTTGTCTCACGCGCCCTCGGGAAAGAGTCTGCCCCGCCGGCGCGGCGTCTCGGTCTCCGGGCGCTTTGAGAGCTGCGAGCACTGTGCCCTCCCGTAAGCCTTCGAACTCCGGCTTCCCGGGCTGCTTATAAGTCCCGAGGGCTGTGGCCGCCGTGCATAATGGAGAAGTCGGCGACTGCGGACGGCGGAAAGTGTAGCGTAGAGATGCGGCGTATCGAACCGGCAATGCTTCGCGATCCACCCCTTCTTCCCGAGAGCCAGATCGCGTCTCGGGATCTTTCCTCTTCGGCAGGAAAGGGAATATCTACGTATGATGGTTTCTAACGGTTTGGCTCCGTTGACCCCGTAGAACGTGTTAACTGTTCGGAGTTCGCTACGTCGTTTCAGGTATCGCGTGGTGCGTCGTGAATATGTCAGTTTTATGTGCGACTCGGGATGGAAATGGCGTCGCATTCGGTGCCGGTGCTTTGCTCGTGCGTCGCTATTCGCTCGCCCTTTATCGCGTTGCTCTCATCTTAGCACGCCATCCGTCCTACTTACGAAGTGAGCTACCGCTCTACAAGAGCCATAAAGTCGTTATAATTGGAATATATGGACACATTTTTCTCCCTCTTCCCCTCTCGTAAGTGGCAATGGCAAGTCTCACCGAGTTTCGCGTCGTGATTCGATGGTAAACATTATTTATGAGCACGACGTCTGTTCGCTGGGTAAACATTTCTCAGTGAATGTGTGCATTCTACGAAGTATATGAATGCTAAAATGAAATATGTAAGTTATGCTCTTAGAGCGTGTAAAAAGTTTAAGTAGTATTATGTTTCTAAATGTTTGAAATGATATTTCAAGTCACAATTCGAACGGGATCTGACAATGCAGTGCATTCATTTATTGAAGAATCATGTTCAACGCAGATGGAATTTGAAATATACAAGTATGATATTGTGAATATAGATGAGTTAAACGGAAATCATTACTTTGTAATCAGGGTTTCATGTGACCAATAATGATTTTTTTCTCTCTCTAGGGAAAATAATGCGTCTAAGCATAAAAATTGAAGAAATGATTTTTCATTTGTATATTTTTGTTATTGTAACGAGTAAAGAGAAGTGCAAGTGCACTCTTGCGAGTATCTGATCGTCCTTGGTAAGTCCAGCTCTGAAAACATTAAGCCGGTGCAGGCATCTGTTCCGAGATGACGAATGCCATCTGTTCCCCCTGATTAATTGCCGCGGTCGCCGTGGGAAGTGCTAGTGGCACACGACCGCAGTACGGCGGTAGAGATTAGTACGGGTGTATGTATGTCTCTTGAGCCCCAATGGTCTACGTCAATGCATTCAGTATTCCATTATTTTTTTACTGATACGTAATTGCTTGTTAATGCCTTTGATATGGAGCTCGATATACACTGCGCAATATACTTTCATTGAGATCATTGTTACGAGAGAAATATGAATCCAGTTGAATGATTCTACATGTTCTTTTATGAATAGAATTATGAAAGGGAATTATGGGAGGGAAATATGAAAATACTGAAGAGTCTAGCTAACGTCTAGTTAATAAGCAAATCTGAATCATTAAAATCAGGTAAAAATAAAATTAAGTGTGTACTGTCACGAGCGTTAACTGGTTCTAATGATCTCGGAATTAGAACCGCTCGATCATTAGAACCCTTGTGACGTCTTTGCTGGATAAATAACTATGTTTTTAAGTGTCAAACGGTAACTCGTGTTTCATCATGTTGGATAACGAAATAGAAGAGGAGACTGAGGCTAAGAGGTCAGGTTTTTTTCCAATCTCAATTTTCTCAAAGAATATAAAACTAGAGAGTAAATGCAATAAATTATACCAATTTTACGCCATCTTATTTAAACGAGAAATATGAAAAACCAATGAGGTAAAAAATTAGGTCTCAAAATTCTTGGGGTACAGTTGGCAGGTCTTAAATGTTGACTTTCCGGAAATTTTTAAATAAAAATTATATGAATGTGATAAATAGAGAATGACATGTGTTGTGGAAACATTAGCTATTTTATTTATCGTGTTCGTCTCCTTTGAGACGGCCGCGGTCGAATTTTGGATCATTTTCATACTTGTAAGTTATTCCTTTGAGTGGTTTTGTCTTCTCTGGCGAAAATTCGTTTATATTGTATTTACAGCCCGGTCCCGTTTCGTCTTTTAAGGATCTTCATATCTGGGTAACTTGTCATTTTCGTTTTTCTCTCCGTTATTGTATTACTCTCCAGTTTCTCTACGCATATTGAATTCACCTGGAGTGTGCTGCAAACCTGTTTTCGTCCATTATAAATTGTGAATGCTGTAAAGTTCGTATTTTTCAGCATTCGATCCACTGACAATGTTACTAACTAAATCTTAGTTTACTTGCGTTAAGATGTATGTCATTTTATAAACACTACTAACCCATAATTTTTTCCAGGTTCCGAGTATTTTAATATTGAAATTATTGAAAATAGAGAAACGATTCACAGTGAAGAATTTACCTTGGCTGCTCGGTTGCTGGCTCCACACGTGATTTTATATTAATTCTTCATAACATGTAACATTTGTACTACAGTGAGTTAGACTGCCATGACTATGTTTAGAAAATCTTGGTCTCTTTTTATTCACTAACTTGAAATTTCTATTTCAATAAACAAATAGTGAGAATAGTGACATTTGGCATTTGTCTCTGATTGGTAGATATATCATCGGATACTATTGTTTCACAAGTATAGGTTCTGATGCAGTTGTAGTGATGTGTATCTCCCAACTAAAAGAGCCATACGAATGGCCTCTCAGTGAGGTGCGAATTTCACATCTGTTGACTTTGTGAGATATCGCACCACATGTTGGGTTGCAAATGTATTTATTTTCGAACCCCTTACATGCCCCAAAGTTTTGTAACATTTATCCCCATTAATCTGTTTATCAAGTTGTAACATATTACTTCAGTACTTCTGGTTTCTTGTCAACGATTTCAGGGCACTACAATTATTAATGGTGACAAAAGCAAAATTGTATTATTGTTTGCCGGCATGATACTAAATACTTTCATATTCGTACCAGACCACTCATTCATATTGAAGAAATATCTTCTTTTGATTGTAATCGTTATAGAAAAAAATAAAATTCCTATACTTCACATAGTTAAATAACGTACTATTTAAAAAAATAAATTGTTGACATTTTTCTTAAATGACAACCAGCAGTTACGATCTTCATGGGAGAATGAAAGAGCATCGGTGTCTGGAATATCTCGGTTTCTATCCCGTACGAGGACTGGAAATTTGCTTCATGTAGTAATAAATGTTAATGAGGTCGTATCCCTTGCCAGGACCGTGTTGGTTAGACCGCGTTGGTTTTCGTGGTTTTCCTTATCACGCAAATCAAAATGCCGGAGAAGCAGCTTATACAAAGGGCCTCGGAGCGCACGCGATCCTTTCTTCCCCAGTCTGAGCAGACACTCTTCGTTAGGGCCTAGCAATTGTTTAACCCTCCATCCTCACACGGCTCTTTCTCCTCCCACGTAGTTCGGATCTTAATAAAGTTCAGATTTTTCGAATTAACGCATTTAAAGACTATCATCTAAATGGGTAAAAATAAAAATACTAGCTGTATTGAGATCTGAAATAAACGCATGTAATAAGGAAATAAAATCGTACATTATAATACAGTATAGTGTTATTAGGCATTGTTGACAGTTCGTCGTAACGGATAACTATGGCAAAAACTTGATCTTTCGCCTTGGGGCATTCGGAGTTTGGACGATTTCGATTTTTGCCGTACGAATTATCGACGTTCCGCTTTAATTACAGAGAGATTACTACAGTAAACCCTGATTAATACGAATTTCAAGGGACCGAAATAATCGGAGTTTGTGTTAAAAAATCGTGTTATCCGAGTATTATAAATATCCGCATTACCGTAATTCCTTGCCGGAATCGAAGTTTTGTTCGTGTTACGGTGAAATTCGTGTTGAGCGAGTTCGTGCTAACGAGGGTTTACTGTATAACAAGTGACTGCTTTGACAGCTACTGTTTGGCTACTGCTATCAACATAACTCTGCTTGAGTGCGTTGACATAACTAACAGGTTATGTCCATGCACTTAATTCGTCAATGGGTTCGTTTACAGATAGCTTACTTGTAAATGGCCTCATCACTATCTTGCAAACGCCATCGCCCTGCATGACGTTCGTCTGTTTCTCGCCTTTCTCGTCCTGTGAAACTGACCCCTTTTTTAAACACCTCCTTTCCCACACACACACACACACACACACACACACACTCACACACACACACACACACACACAATCATGCGTCAAAAAGATTTAAGATTAATACAGTTCGCATGTTATGGTGCAGGTTTATTTATTATACGTCAAAAACAGTTAAAAAGTGTGTGTGACGTGCTATGGGGAAGTGAATTATGTGCACGTTTTCAAAATTCTTTGATCCCTACACTAAGCCATATATTACATGAATTTTGAAAACGGAAAAAATAGCGTTTTTGCGAGTATTGTAAAAGAAAATAAAAATAAAAACTACCTCCAATGTAATAAAATCTATATTAATGGATAAATCAGCAATAAATTTGGGCTCTTATCCCTCATAATGTCCTTCGTCAAGGAATGATACTTCCTGCCGCACAGATAATGAAGTTACATTTATGTCCAGAAGCAAAACAAGGGGCCATCTCAGCATTTGCTCAACGGATCAGGGCAACTGGTCGAAAAACCTGATCGAGATGGGGGTCATTGACCCGGAGGCTGCGGTACAAAACTTGTTTCAGGTTGTTTAGAATTGTACAGTCCAAATGGTAAATAATACATTAAATATCACAGATATAATTAATGTTACTTTCCTTGTGATGCTCAGTATAGAATCGAATTGGATAGAAGAGCAAGTGGACGGTCAATCGGCGACACACATCACATGATGCTGCCTTGTGCGGCACATCGTGCGTCACTTGGGTTGCGTTCGACGCCCTTGAAAGCAGAGGGACACGAATTCCCAGACTCCCCGTGTTCAGAGGGACACGCGTGTTGTTATGGCGATGTCTACAAAATCAGATGGTTTTGGACGTCGTCGTAAATTTTTGGAGCATATACCCACTTAGTAGCACGGGTTGTCAAAAGGTCGGTTGCGCTCCAGTATGCAATGATTTACGCTTTGAAGACAATGATCTACATTTGAATGTTCGCTCGGGACCAAGTGGAGATTAATCACTATAATTTTTTAAAATGGTACCAGTTGTTTTTGGGTGTGAGTAGGTGTCGGTACCGGGTGTATCTAGGGAAGTGTGTCAGAAAGGAACCGGAAGAAGTGGGCGTAAATATCCAGGCAACGTGACAATAATGTTAATAAAATAATAATAATAATAATAATAATAATAATAATAATAATAATAATAATAATAATGTTAAAGGGTATACTTCCAAATATTTTCCAATTGTGTGAAGAGACAATTACGCAGAGAAAGACTCATTTTATAAAAGTAAAGTAAATTATTTCGCGTCGAGTTGATATATTATTTATTGCTTTTTGAATTTCTGACTCGAGCTTGTTCTTTGCCCGAACAAATCTAAGTGCTTTAAACTGTGTGTGACATACTTTTCATATAGGTTAGTAATATTAGGAAGTCATAAGAACACCCAATGGCTATGATAATTAAATATCAAATATTGTCAACGTTAAAATCGAGTATTATATACAATTAGATTCGTTAAGTCAGGTCGGGTAAGTAGCTGAGTGTCAACAGCTCTCAGCCGAATTGTTGATCGGTATGTTCTAACAGCGGAGTCCGATTGCAGTTTTTTTACGGGACACACTAAATGGCGGGTCAGATTCAACCACTATCTGCAAGTGCGTTCTAGCAACAGGCTGCTCTGATCGGTAACTTTCGTTGGTCCAATCAATACTGGAAGAATGCCGGAACAGTACTTTAACAAACGGGTCTCGGTCCGCTAATATTTTGACCGACTAGTCGCTGTGTGAAGTAAAAATAACTCCGAACGGTCCATTAAGTGTGGTATATAATTTCATCGCAATTGCAGAGAATAAATTAAGAAAATTTGTTCTTTGTTGAACTGGTTGTAGCTTCTCAATTTTCCTGTCGGCGCGGCGCGGCCCGTTTGTGTTGGAATGTTTTACGTGCGCGCCGCCTGCGAACCGGAAAGGAAAACAGCGCAGGAGCGAACAAAGTCGAGCGCTCTCCTCGCGGAGGGAGGAGGAGAACGGGAGGGGGGGGGGGGCTGCTGCGACATTTTCATTTCCGAGGAAACGGGAGGACACTCGCTGGCGCGGATGTAGGTGAGTGGGCTCGGCGCGGCGCGGCGCGGCGTCGGCCGGGGGCACGTGGCGGGCGGGCGCGGGCGCGGACGGGCTTCGGCTGCGCTCGGCCGGCGTCGGGCGCGCTTCGGGCCCGGGGCGCGGGGCGCGGTGCCTCGCCTCGCTTCGCTCTCAGTGCGCGCTCGGTGCCGCCAGCGGGGTGCCGCCGCCCTCGCCGCCCTCGCCCGCTGCTGCTGCTGCAGCCGCCACCGCCACAGCCTCCGCCTCTGCCGCCGCCGCCGCCGCCTCCGCTACTGCTGCTGTCGCTAAGCGCCGTCTTGCATCGAAACCGGGACCCCGCGCCGCGCGCTGCCTGGCGGTCGACGCCGCCGCCCTCCTCGCAGCTTCCGCCGCCGCCGCCGCCGCCGTCGCCGCCGTGGCACGCCGGACCCAGCTTCCCAAATGCTTGCAGTCTGTACATAGAAATATGTGGTGTTCAGTGTCGTAGTGTAAACCGTTATATCTCCGGCGAATTTTGTTTGTTTATTTTTTTGTTAGATTTTCGACGACATTTTCTTAGTGTTAAATTCTTAGTGTATTTTTTGCACACAAATGGTTGGTGGTTCTAATGTTTTCGTGTATTCCGGTCTGAATCTACGGTGCTTAAATTTTACTAACGAATATTTGTGAGATTGTTTGCCGTGTGTTAACGGCTGTAGTGATTTTACCCTAGTGGTTAAAATTCGAAACGAGTCGTATGTTGGCTGTAGAGGCGTTGGAGTGTAGTGGGAATGCCGAGGCTTGAACGTGTCGAGTGAGAGAGGCCCAAGAGAGGAGGAAGGGGAGAACGTGCGCGGAAGCGTGCAGACGGGCACGTGGCTCCAGTGAGGTCTCCCGAGGCCCGCCCTGCCCTGCCCCACCGGACGCGTAGCGATCTGCCGAGGAGAGCGAAGAGAGCGAAGGCACGCGACCTGCCCTGCGGAGTCCTCCTCCCGAGAGAGCGGCGGAGGCGCGTCCGGGAGCGGGGCGCCGCGCGCGGGAGAGCGTGGCGCCGGCCTTGTCGGGAAGGCAGGCAAGCGGCGGGGCGCGCTCGCGCGACCGCGGGAGAGGAGACGGCGCGGGCGTCGCACATATGTTTGCGACAAGGAGGCGAGCGTGAGCCCGTCGCCGCCGCCGCCAGGCGCCGCCGGAGCCGAGCTGGGCGCGCCCCCAATCGATGCTGAGCGCCGCCGCACGGCAGCGCATGCTGCGCCCGTCCGACGCCACCGCAGCGGCGCCGCGGCCGCCGCCAGCCCCCGCCGCCCCCAACGCCCCGGCCGGGCGCCCGCTGCCCGACGCCGCCCTCACGTGCTCGTGACGCACGTTGGACCCGCACCGCCCCCGCCCACCGACGAGTCTCTTTCACCAACGCTTGTAGTCGTAGGGCTGTGTAACGCTTTTTCCGTCTTAATGACAGGACTCGATGGTCGGCGGATAGTAGTTGCGTCGGTGAGTGGAGCGGGCCCGCGATGTGAATGGGCGGAGAATCGGGGATAAAGAAGCCAAAGCGAGTGCAGCGGACCGCTCGCGTGAATGGGCACATCGGCATCGGTGCCAGAGCCCCCCACCCCGACCCCGAGGCGAAACAATTCGCGTATTGGTTGTGAATGGAGCGTTCAGGGCCCACAGCGAGGATGAATGCGCGCTGCAAAGCCGCTGCCTGCCTCGGGCCGGCCCCGTCCGCCGCCCGGCGGGCGCGCTGAGTGATGCGCCGCATTAATACCTGTTAGGCCGCCCGCCCGCCCGCTCGCCCGCTGGCGCCCGCTCTCGCCCGGCCGCGGGCGTCTCTCGGGACGCCAGCTGATGGATTGAAGAGCGCGCGCTCCCATTGATTTCGGCGACTCCTGGAGCCGTTCCCTGCCGCCGGGCCGCGGCCGCCACGAGCCCCGGCTTTTTAACGCTGACACATCCCGATATCGGAGAGCGTGTTCATTGAAGCAGTGAGCTACGACGATTTATGGGAAGAGCTTTATGCGGCGCGCCGCCGGCCTCCGAATCCCACCGGGCTGTCAGGATGATATCGACGCGCGTGGGCACAAAGCGAGGTACGCACGCCGCTTCGTCAAGAGCGTTTTGGGCGTGTGTCTGTGAATAGCGTGCATCCGACGGATAAAGCCCGAAAATATATATAAACCGTAAATGAAGTCGGCCAGCGAATAAGTGGGAGTAGAGCGAGCGCCGCGGTGGAGGTGGTGGCCGCCGTGGTCCCGCAGCTGCGGGAGGCCGCGTGCGAGGCCGAGGACGAGGAGGAGGACGGAGCCGTCTCGCTGGAGGAGGATGAGGCGGCGGCCGCGGGTGGCGTGGGGGCGGCGCCCCGCGCGCGCCCGCGCCCTCGCCCGCGCCCGCGCGCCCACCCGCCCCCGGCCCAGCGCCGCGCGCCCGTGACGGGGCTCGCGCCGGCGGCGTCGTCGGTCATGGACTCCCTGGAGCGGCTGATGAGCGCCGCGCCCACGTCGGCCGCCGCCGCCGCTGCCGCCGCCGCCGCCGCGTCCGCCGTGAGCGCGGCCGCCACCGGCGCGCTGCCCGCCCGCGCGGCCCCGCAGCGCTCGCTCAGCGGCACGTCGCTCGTCAGCATCAGCTCCGCCACCATCGGGCGCAAGGGCCGCCACCTCACCGGCACCTTCTGCCTCTCGGGGGACACCATGGAGGGCATCATCCAGTGCCTCGTCTTCCTCAAGGCCTTCTCGGTGCGTAGCCTGCCTCTCACTCACTACATGCACGATCTTGCAACCTGTAGAACACTGCAAATACATACGCACGACGTGCATTCAGAACGTTCTTTATAATCGTTGGCTCACCTGCTATACGCTATATTTCGTACGCTATGTTTCTGAATTAAAGTTTTTAACTCTATGAACATATATGTATAGTGTACTGTAGCGCATTTAGTGTCATCTCTGTAGTATTGTTTGTCTCCGGACTCTCCTCTGCGATATGTTGATCATGTTTGGCGTTTAGTGCCAAATCAGTAGTCTTGTTATCGTTCGTTTCCCCATGAGTTTGCGATTGCGTCCGTCATTTCGACGTTTGAAGACAATCGAGACAATTTTTGTTACTCCCAATTTCTTTCCACATAGTTTGACCTCGAGAATGTTTCCATCCTATCTTCTTACCCCGATTGCGCTGCATGTTACCTTTCAAAGGAATTACTAATGCACGCGCGTTTTAGTAGGTGACACCTAAGTAGCGTAATGAATGTCTCATCGACATGTGATCGGAAACCATTGTTTCCTGTTAATTTTTTATTATTTTTTCTATTTTCCCAAAGAATTAGCATTACAGATTCATGAAATATTTTGACCGATATGGAGTGTACGATCTAAAGGATTTCTGGGCGTATATTTTCTATAACTTTCTCTGAATAAATATGTATCTTATAGGTTGTGCATACGGAATTGTTATATGCTCTGAGTTCGCTTGTGTGTGTGTGTGTGTGTGTGTGTGTTATGATTTCAATTCTTTCAGTTGATATTTGATATGGTTTTATTGATCTAAATCAAATGGCAAATAAATTTCGACATTTATGTACTAACATGCGTTATTTTCCAAAACTCTTCTCTTTTTTGTGTAATCCGTAATACTAACATTTATTTTGCGAAGCACGCATCACCAGCACTAGTCACGACAAAATGTGGTAACCATATACCTGTTGTTTGGTCCGCATTCAAGGTTATACCTTCCATATGAAATTAATATTGTGGAGCCCAGACCTCGCTTCTCGGAATAATTATTCAGTGCCCAATAATTTTACCAATCCAATACTTTCTCTTTACTTCCCTGTCGCCTCTGTGTAGCCTGAATAGTTGTTGATGTGCGCGCTCGCACATAAACGCATTTATTTACACGCTTTCTTTTTTACTTGTTTCCTTGCCTATTACTCCTCTATTCTCTTACTCATATGTTCATTTTTGGCACCCACACCGCCCTTACGCAACATCTTCTGGAAGAGGATTTTGTTTTCCGTATTACTCCTCGCCCCTTTTCTACATCACACGCCCATCTCGTCGACCGCCGTACCTGCTTAGATGGTTCAGGGTATCATTTGATGTAACTGAAGTGTCTCTGACTGGGATATTTTAGGGTACCAAAGGATGGTGGCACTAGCTAGAGAGCTAAATCGAATTCAGATGCTTTTTGGAGGAAAATTCTAGCGGTCTGCTGCTCCAATCGGTCGTTTTCTGTCGTTTCTCCGATCTAGATTTAGCGAATGCCGGAGCAGTCCTCTAATAGGCATTAGACCGCATACAATCTTTTCTTACACATACTACAGTATCACACATACCGGAAGACCAGTCGGGAGCTTAGAGCTTGCCCTGGCTGGGGCGATGATGGCTGGCAAGAGATACATGGTTGAGGAAATTCCCGCCAGCCGACGTATAAGTCAACGCCGGATCTCACCATCCAGCAGAGGAAGATCACCCGACGGCTTCCGCGATACAATCATGCACTACACTTCAGCTAATGACCTTAGTAGTTGTCGCGTTCGGAATCACCAACCAATCAATCAATCAGTGGGCGTCTGGTGCGTGCGAGGACACGCTGCGCGCGGCTGCGGGCGCGTCGGCCGCGAAGCGCACGCCCTGGTGGGCGGCGCGCGGGCGCGGGGGCGTGGCGTGCCCGGCGGCGCGTTCGTTAGTGGCGCGGCGCGGCGCGGCGCGGGTGCGTGAAGCGAGGTGCGGCCGCGCGCTAATGGCGCACGCGGCGGTCGATTTCGTCCGGCGACAGCGCTCGGATCGGCGCGCATCGCTCGTCGGGGGCTGCCGCCTGTTTGCGCGATGATTCCACCTTCCATGGAGGTGGACGTGCGATTCGCTCACGTTAAAGCGTATCTTCATCTGACGTATCTGCGATGTATTTTAAGCAAAGATCCCTTAAAAAATACGCTATATTTCTGAATATAAGTTTTTAACTCTATGAACACGTATGTGTAGTGAGGGGTTTCTCGCATTAGAAGTTTAAAAAATAAGTTAAAATAATTAGGTTAAAGAATAAAAGTAGGTAAGCTCATAATACGCAAAATTGTTTTAATAAATTTTAGTTCGTGTTGTTTCAAATTTTTAAAATATGTTTCCTTCTAGTTTTCCCACAGTGCATGACTAAACTTTTGTGGCTGTTGGAGCTCGAAGTATCGTTGGTGCGGAAGGTTTCTTTTGCGTAAGATTGACCTTCGATGCATGTCGATACCTCCCTCCAACAATTTTGTCGCCTTTCAGTGGAATTTTTCCGCATCTCAGAGGAGAGGGGGATTAGAATAACTGAAGAGCGCCTCTGTGTAGAGGTTGTGCGAGTTGACTTTTTTCTGAACGCAATAAATGATATCAAATAAAATACTAATCTTAACTCTAGAGATAGTAATTGAGGAAATTTACTCTAATAAAGGGTTGAACTTGTTAAAAATATTACAAAATAATTAATTTCATCACTTGCAAAATCAAATTGAAGTACGCCTATATTTACTTAATAAATACATAGCTCATCCGAAGATTAACCCGTTTTAAGATAACTTACGTAATCTCATTAAACTTGTACTATAATCATTACATCATTGTGGGAAACTTGTCTGTATTTTATCCCTGGAGGAGGCGATGTTCTTATCTCGTTGGATAATGAGATCCGTTGCTGACGTACACGTCTATTTGTGGTGGATTCACCATTCAGAAATTTTCCACAGCGAAGTACTGCCTCAGTGCCCCGGCCTGAATTAGTTCGCAACATTAAGATGGAACAGTGTGTGTGTATGAGAGAGCGAGTGACGGGGGTAGGGAGATGATAGAACAAGCATGAGGATAGGAAGATCGGATGAAGTCTTTGGTTCATTAATTATGGTACTGCTCCAGCATTCACATGGTGTCAATCGGAGAAACCAAGGAAAACTACCTAACGTATAGCTAGTGTCGAAAATTTGCCACCGTCGGGGCTCGAACCTAAGGTTGCTGCAGAGAAAACGGCAATCTTTGAGCTAGCACAATCTTTATTATTTTTTAAGTGTTTGTTGTGATAGATATTGAAGTTTCAAAACCCAAGCAAAAGATGCTTGGGTTTTATAGTCTCTTTACTTTATTTCGTAGTTTGTTTTTCGAACTTTTTTGTCTGCTTCATTGTGATTGAATTTGAGTTTTAATTAATATTTGGATACATGAAATTATAAGTTTTGTAATTCTATTTGAAAAATCCTGTGATTTTATTTTGAAATAAAAAAATCATCTTAATATATTTACATGACATGCGTTGAGTTCTGTTTATGCAGTAAAGTGTTAAATGATGTGTTAAACTATTCAAAAATGATTCAACATTTAATTACAGACATGAAATTGACACAAACCTATAGATAGGTTCAATTTTACCGCATTAAAAATATTTTTGCAATTGTAAGAAATTTTACTTGTGTGTAAAAACATCGATTTGTTATTAATTTACATCGTGGGTAAAACTTCATTAAAAGTTTAACAAATGTACGTTTAAAATGACTTAGTTCTGGGCGTTTACCCAGTATTAAGCATTTACCGAGGAATCTGTGCTTCTAGACGAATACTAGGAGATAAGGATCCCATTCCCGACAAGATCAATCAATTCTTTGAACAGAGAAAGCACCATATTATAAGAATATTTATTTTCAAAGTTGTTATGAGTGGGAATCCTTCAAAAATATCTTTATTTCAAGTCGCGCAAGTTCCGCAATACACGACCGTAATGCGGGTTGCATTCCATTCGGGCCTCTGCCTTTACGAAAGCGAAATGCACTTCTTTTGGGCTTCATCCACTGCTGTGGACGAGGCACAGCCCACGGGCTTGGAAGAGGCAACTCCGCCTAGGATGTCAACCGACATGCTTTTATGGTCACTCGTCAAGGGAAAAAATAGAAAGCATTTCATAAATATTGAGACATCTGAAATGTCAGTTTAACTTTTATACAAGCTTTATACAATCATGGAATTCAAATTTTTAAAACACCCTGGGATGACTGGGAAAAAAATTATTTTATACCTTTAAATATGCACATCTACCAAAGCAATCATCAAACATTTGTCACTATTTGGTTGTCTCTTGATGGTGGTCGAGATGTGCGGACATGTGAAAGAACCCTACGAGACCATGGAGTCTGTGGGATTGCCGCGCGCGCATAAGGCTGTGGGCGCTCCGCCTGGGGCAGCGGATATCTGGAGAGAAGTCGAAACGACTTGGCAACGTTTCTTGCGGCAACAATTATAGCGGTGTTGTTAGTTATAAGTGCTGTGGAAATAAATTCTGAGCCAGGAGATACAGCGAATTTTGCAAGTACATCTGAATCGGTGGCGGTGAAGTTGTGTGCTGCTGATGGAACGTGTAATCAAATGCAAGATGTAAACAGTTCGATTTGTGGCACTGTTTTAAGTGCTGGAAACTACAAACAATGAACGCGAATTTGGAGCAATTCATTTGCGGAAATTGTAGGGAAATGAGTGTTAAGTTGGACAAAAACAAATCAAGAATTTGGGAAACAGCTGAAGCAATGTAAACTGGAAATATAACGTAAACAGCAGAATTTAATACGTAAGAAAACAGAATTATTGTGAAGAGAACGACGAAAAGTCTCTAATAATAGGTGATTTCATTGGAAGGCATATTGGGAGAGAAAACGATCAAACTACAGTTCAGTAATTTCCTGGAATTTGAACTACAGAACTGTTGCTCCGAGTGAAGGAATGTGGAGAGGCAGGATTTGTAGTAGTGGTGGTACACGAGAGTCCAAACCACTCAGAAAAGTTCAGCAGACTACATAATGGGAGACATATATAACCTTATGATCAAGACGAAAGAGAAGTGAATTCTCTAGGTAGTAATAAGGGTAAATTAGTTGTAAGTGGTGTATTAAGAAGAAAAGAGTTGAGGTTCGTTAAATGTGTACTCTAAATTATTATTTTGAGTGGGTAGCAGAATGTCCGAATGCACGCTTTGTGGATCCAATTGCAGACCAAGACTTGTCCACCTCAGTAGACGAGAAGAAACTCAACTCGGACAATTGTACTCTTAGAGTCTCTTGTTCCCTTACTTCCGCGCCTGTTGAAGAAAGACTTACACTGCCGAAATATACTCATATAAATGATACGTTAACTGTGTTGCAGGTTTTTAAGGTGCAGAATTTAACAATCTCTTAGAAACAATAATTCAGATATAGTTGTAGGTACTGAATAACGGCTGTGCCCTGATATCAATAATTTTGAAAAGTTTATTGAAAAATACGCCGCGAGTAGACAAGACCAAATAAGTAGGAGTGGACGGGTGTTTATTTGTGTAAACTTAAGAGATAATCATTTTACTTTTATAGCAACTTAGAATTTATAGCTTTTCAAGTCTATCGATCACCTAGCAAGTATTTGAAACTTTTTTCGATGTTGACGATAAACAAATTTCCAAGAAAAGTGTTATTGTTGCTGGTGACTTAAATTTACGCGTAATTAGATGATAGAGTTACGGTACAGTAGAGAAAGCATCTCGGGTAAGTAAAAATGCTGCTTTGGGGAAACATATTTAAACAAGTTGTGACGTCACCAAACAGGAAAGGTTCGCTTTTAGACGTTTTCCGATCACGGCCAGACCCCTTTCATGTTACCTGCGACACGCTCCAGAGAATTAGCTGTCGTATTAGTATGGCGAGTTATATTACACCCTAGGGTGTCTCTCGCATTCCAGCCTCCATATCTCTCTATCGGTGTAGTTTTCATTACTCAATCCTCTTTTCATCATTGCCTCTTCTACTCCTTCTCCCCGTATAAGTGTAGGTCTTCCTCGTCTTCGATGGGTAGTTGGTTGCCATTTCCCCAGCATTTTGGGCCAGAGTTCTTTGTTCATTCTTTGCTTGTGCCCATACCATTTTAGTCTTTTCACTTCTGCGGTGTCAATTATATCAAAACTTACTTCCGCTTTACGTTTAATTTCTTCGTTCTTAATTTCATCCCTTAAAGTCAGTCCGCAACTTCTGCGCCAGAAGTCCATTTCCATTGCTGTCAATTTTTGTTTGCTCTTTAGCGATCGTCAAAGGATTTTAATGAGGGTAGTCCGGCAAGCACCGATAAGTGTTAAAGAAATAATAGGAAAATATGGCAATTCAAAAACAATGACAATTGGGTTCCATAATCATTTAATAAATAATGATCAAGTATGGGCTAGTTCCATAAATAATATAAGCTAAATTAGGGAAGATCAATACGGGTTCTAGAAAATGGTGTGGATAAATATGTTCCGTTTAGACATGTCGAGGAAATCGCAGATCCGTCTTATTACAACACTAAAAAACGTCGCTTAAAGAATCTAGCCATGTTAACAAGTAAATACTAAAGTTTTATCTACTAGTCAGGAAATAATAGTTGATAGTAATAATAAGTAAAATAAGAATTATTCTTAGAAACATTGACATACTTCCGATCAGATGTGAAAACATTTTCTAATCAGGGCGTAGATTTGCACACTTTTCGTAATAAAGTTTCTTCTAGAGTTTACAAAGATTAAACGTAATATTTTCTCGTGACTATTGAGGCGTTGTAGCTTTTACATACGGGCATTTTCGCATGTGATGGGCATTCATTCCGACAGCCAGATTCACTCATAGGGTTTCTGTTCATCGAATTTGTGCTATATAATGAATGGAATGAAGAGCTACGGTTTCCCCCGCTCCAGCCCGGATAAACCTCATCTCTATATGCCTTTGTGCTCCAGAACAATGAGTCTCTGAAGTCTACCAAGTTTGAAACACCGTATTGCGGCAGAAGGCTGCAGCTTCAAAGCACAAAGGAAATTGGGGGGAAAGTGCAACAGAAGGATATATTTTTTTTGTAATTGAAAGAGAAAATTAATTTGAATAACCATCGCGTATATGCTATCACAATAATAACTACGTTTGATTGTTAACACTAATGGAGAACCGGTTGAAATCGTGTGAATGTTATGGTGAAAATTTCCATTGTTTTAAAAATAAATCTGGTTTCGTGTTGGAACGGAACTTCGAACGGCCAGTCTCTGAACTACACATTACATTATAGGCCCAGTTCTCTGCGTGGGCAATCATTCTCATAAAGTTAAACGTTTATTAACAAACATAAATACTTGTCTGCCCGTGCAAATTAGCACGGAATATCAAATATTTAATTTTATTTTGTTTAAAAAATCGATATTTCTCACGTTTATGATAAACCAAGATGAGTACGGATACCCAGAAAAGATAAACTTCCTTGAAAGTATTGTCAGGTACTAAAGCGTCTAAGTTTGTAGATTACGGCTTCCTTGTGCATCCTGCTGGGGGTGGGAAAACTGGTTTCACGACCCTTAAATGTCGGGAATCCACGTTTTCGAATTGTGCCTGACGGTAACGTGTGTTGCGGATTCCATGTGTAGTGCTGATTTTTTTTATCAGCATTATATTCAAAATTATACAATGTTTGTCTTAAGACTGCTTGGTTCACCCTTATGAAGTGATCTCGTCACCAGCAGTAGCACTTTTCGTGTTTTTGTGTCGATAGCTTGGAAAGTCAGTATGTACAGTTATTTCCCTTACTTTATTAATGTTTGCCCCCTAATATGCTCATTTAATTATTTAGTGGTTTACTTACATATTTACTTATTTCCTCAAACTTACATATACATACAAACATATACAAACGGAGACGATCTGTATGCCGAGCTAAAAGACGTGGTCGAATTAGTAATATACAGTTATCCTCGAATTACGTTTAAACAATTTTTAAAAAAAAGCTGTCATGAAATAGCACAGTGTTATTCACGTTGGTGAGAGAAAATGATCCAAGAGTCAATGCGATGCATTCACCACGTTCGAGTGAAGACTTGATTAAGCAGGGGACAAAGCGTCGTGTTTGCGGCAGCAGCGGTGGCGGCGGCAAAGATGGAGTGTGCAAAAGCGAGAAGTTGTAATAGATGCATTGCTGCGACGCGACGTCGCGGCATTGGATGCGCTGCCCATGGACTGACGTCGGCGCTGTGCAACGTGGGCTAAAGAAGGCCGAGGAGAGTGGGCGCCGAGCACAGCGCGAGTAGGCAACATTCGTGTTGGGGGCTTCAGACGTTGACAGCGGCGGCTCGAAGCAGAGCGATGTCGCAATTGAGAGAAAATTACCTGCATAAAGAATGAAGAAACTGCGCGAGCAAAGCTGGGTGCAAGAGCCATCGACAACTGGACTACGAGGGTTTATTTTGCCCAGACACACCTCTGTTGGAACAGCCAAGAGTATTCAGTTTCCCTATAGCCTCATTCTTTTGCTAATATTGAACATCTGTGTTGCGTAATTATGCATTCTTCTCTTTTGCGGATAACTTTTTAATGTTTACTCTGTCTTGAGGCAGTTTAAAAGTTAAGTAAATAAAAAATATTAAAAAAAAGTACTCATCGAAAAGCTACACGAAGTGCACTATTGAGGCGTTATCTCCGCCTCTGCTGTGAAGTTTAACACACTATTTTTGTCAATTTGTTTTATAATTTTGGTGTTCTGAAGAACATTCTTTTGTCTATTGGTTTTATCCACTGTACAATTCCCACTTAAAAGGGAAAGCAGTCGCGAGTGTAGAGGAAGCCGCTTCGTTTCTGGCTGGAGGGTGGGCGATGGCGCCGCCAGAGTGCGTGAACCGGCCCTGCGCCCGCGGCCTCCACTCACTCCCTGCCCGTCGCCCCGAGCGTTTGCGCGGTCTGGCTTCCTTCACTTCACTTCGCTTCAGTGGAATTTCACTGCCCGCGCCCCATTCACTGTTCGACGTGCGTGCGCTGGGGTGGACCATCGTGGGCTGGGCCATCGCTGTTTGCTCTTGCTTTCCACAGTGCTCCCCCTTCCTTTCCTTTCCCCCTCCCCTCTCTCCCCTTTCGGATTCTAAGCCCTATGACTTCATCCCTGGTCTCCAACACGACTACATCCTTCTCTTTTTCTAACAATGTGCTTTATCAACTTGCTTTTTTCTTCGATGGTAAGTTACCCTGTTTGGTATGTTTAAGATTCAGCTTGGTTCGCAACTTGGGATCTGTACGAAGATTTCACACTTTGTAAATCAGTTTAAAAAATGAAGTGGGTTGCTGCTAGAATTCGATAACGAACCTTCAGGACTTCAACTACCTGTTACATGATTTTATAGTCCAGATACTGGGTTCACATTATATCCGTCACAGTCCAGGCGATTAAATTTCACAGAAAATCAAATAGTCAATAGCATCTATATATAAAGCCACAAGTACAAACAATTTCAAAATCAAACAACATGAAAGCTAATAGTGTATCGTAATTTCCACATCATGATGAGAACTAGGTAACAAATCCTCTTGTAAATACGAGAGTTTGCATTAAAAATTATTAAAAATTAGTTTGCATTAAAAATATCTTATATGCCTCATTCTAAAATCATATCGTATTTTGAGAAACAGTAACTAAAATTAGATAATAATTCACTAGGTTTCAACCCCGTGTTTGTTCTCTTTAAGGTGCTCTTCTAACTGTTGGAAATGTGTAAAATTAGGAACTGAATTGCAGAGGGAACTTGGTAAATTATCACATGTTGGGTTGAAATTCGATGTTGCTCATCGATGTAGAAAGACATGAAGGCCTTTACGCAGTTGAGTCCGCTTCTCTAATAGGGATGCATCATCGATGCCAATGTTGTCAAAACATCAGTGTTTCTATAAAAACATCGATGTATCGGTCTATGATTTTTTTTAACATCGTTGTTTTTGTGCTGGATGTTTTTTTCATTTTGGATGTTTTTTTCGTGGGTGAAAAATTTTCATAATCAATATTTTATAAAAGTTAAAATATAAAAAAAGATGAAAACTGATGGTGTCACAGCCACAAGGTGTGTGTGTTCGAAGCACTCGAACGCGGTTTGAACTACCTTCATCGAGCAGATTATCCCTCACTCGAGAACATGTTGATACGTTGATATTTCCTTCGACTTTCCTCGTATTTCGCATACGGAGAGGTGTTTTTAAAAACTTTTTTCAGTTGAAGTTTGATTATAAATTTATTCACGCGGCCACTGCTAAATTAAATTTTGTTGAGAACGAATTGAATGTTAGGGATTACGAACATACACATATTTCGTCGAGGTATTAATAACAGATATTTTAATTTTGAGCATCGATGTTTCGTTGTCGATGTCGCATCACTATTCCCTAAGGGTCACAACTGGTACTCTGGCGTTGGCGCACGTGCCACGGGTCATCCGTTTGGGCGCGCGAGCGATGTTTCCGTGGAGCAGCGCCGCCCCTGCAGTGGCTGTGCGATCGGTTAGGTGCTTCGCCCGGCTATTGCGTGCGGGGGCGGTTGTTCCAGAGGGTTTACGGGCGCACCTGGCGCGGGCGGCGCTGCCGGGAGGCGGCCGTTGGGCTTGGCCGCGCCTCACGCGCGAATTGCGGCGCAGGTGGTTCATTGGGCCGAATCGACACTTCCCTCGTGAATTGAAGATGGATATTTCTACACGTTTTGCGCGCTACCGGTGTTCGTTTTGTTTTAATTTACGACCACGAGTGGTGACACTGCATTTACGAATTGTATGCAGACACTCCTTTTAACCGTATATCAGATGAGTGATCGAGTTTCAGTTTCGTGTCGCATGGGTATGTAAAATGAACCCTTCGAATAATCAAATATCTTTGCCGAATTTCCTAGAAAAAAAAAACAACATAGTGCAGTCTTTGAAATTCGATATTCTATAAGGTGGTTTGTTGTGTGTGTGCGGTATTAATTTAACGTCCAATTGTGCTCACATCCCCGGCATGGAGCGAGACTAGCGGGAGTCGCCCGAGCGAGAAATGTAGTGCCCATGTATCGCCGCATGCCCTATTCTCACTCACTCCCTTCCTGGCTGCTGACTTCTTCCCCGTGCCACGTTATTGGCGGAGAGCTCGCCTTTGACTCTTTTGCGTATGTTTCTATATTAGTAGACGGTAAAATATATACTTCTATTTTAAAATAGGCTTGAGTATTTCGCAGATGTTCTCGTAACTCATGTAAAAATATGCAAATACAATTATCCTGAAAGATATTACTAACATTTTAATCCTCTTTCCACTCTATTAATCAGACATAACTGCTTGGGGTATGAGACCAAATCCTAACATTCTATGATTATTTCTTAAGGAAATTCAATCGTGAATTGTTGATAATTATCCAAACTCATTTCAGAGGCGCATGAGATGACACAGTATTAAGCCACTAATTAGGCAAAACTGAAATATTTAGCTTTTTCTTTTCTGCTAGAGTTTGGCAAGCTTCCGAGGAAGTAGTGCTGTGCAATACAGCAATGTACCGTAGGCAGTATCATTTAATATATAAATATGCGTGCAAGGTTAACACTTGATTTACAGAATTTGTTGAACTTTCATTTGCTTTTCCTGGAAGTTTTTTGAGGTGGCTTGCCTTTACTTTATCTAATTCTGAGTTTATCTATTTATTTTCATATCTCGACAACATTGAAAAAAACTTGCTTCGTGGTGACAATTTCCAAAATACTTGTCCAGATACTCTAAATACTTGTTGCTATGTGTTTTTAATTTAAAAAATATAACGTTGTGAGCCTCTGGGAATGTGTAAAACCATAGTGTAAATACCGTACTATCCGTAAATAATAGCTACTGCTTTTATTGCATAAAATTATTATTATTATTATTATTATTATTATTATTATTATTATTATTATTATTATTATTATTATTTTGTAAATATCCCTTAGAACTTTCTGTCTAGTTGTTGCTCTTTAAGTTTCCTCAACCAGTTTTGGTTGTGTCTTTACTTTCATTCGAAGATTAAGTGTTGTTTATTTTCATATGGCTAAGAACTTCGTGTTCAGTGGCAAGTCATAGGTTTCGGTTGACCCAATTCTGAACGTAGTGATCAACCCCTTCAGAGAGCAAGCATTTCCTTTGTCCAGCTCTGTAAGTCCAATGGTCAAAAATACCTAACTAACTTGGGGTTCTTTGAGGGCAAACGATGTTACTTCACATACTGCTTAAGTGTGACACATCAAATGTCCACGTTAACATATTTACTAGTTGTAACATAACCGCCACCTCTATTTCAATGACCTCCCGTTTATTTCCAAGTATCCACAGTTTGCATTTGTGCTAACGTGCTTACTTCTCGCAGTTCCTTGGCAACATAGGGTTCCGCAGCATCCGCCGCCTTGGCCGTTGTCGCATGCATTTGCTAGTTTCCTTTGTCTGATCTCGCTACCTCTGTGTGGCCCCACCACTCCGCGCTGTCTCATCTCAGCCTCTGCCCCGGTCGCTTGGGCATTAGTCGCAACCGCGCCACGTCACACCACGCCGCGCCGCGCCGCGCCGCGCGTGTCATCACAACCTCTGCTCCGGTGGCTTGTGTTGTCGCCCTCGAGCCACGCCACGCCACGCCACGCCACGCCGCATCGTCTAGGCCTGTGCTCCGGTCGCATATTCTGTACCTCTCCCAGCCTCCCGGCCACGCCACGCTCCGCCGCGCCGCGCCGTGTTGTCTCGGCCTGCGCTCCGGTCGTTTGTGCTGTAGTCCATGCTATGCCGTGCCATCTCTTCGTGTGCCTCGGTCGCTTGTGCTGTAGTCGCCCTCGCGCCACGCCACGCCACGCCGTGCCACGCCACACCGTGCCACGCCACGCCGTGCCACGCCACGCCGTGCCATCTCGGCCTGTGCCCCGGTCGCTTGTGCTGTGCTGTAGTCGCCCTCGCGTCACGCCACGCCACGCCACGCCGTGCCATCTCGGCCTGTGATCCGGTCGCTTGTGCTGTAGTCGCCCTCGCGCCACGCCACGCCGTGCCATCTAGGCCTGTGCCCCCGTCGCTTGCGCTGTAGTCGCCCTCGCGGCCGCGTCGTTCCTGTCGCTCGCGAAAATGCGCGCCTCCCTCCGCGCCGAGATCAATATCGCCGGTCCGAGCGGCGCGGCGCGGCTTGAAGCCCTCCCAGGTTCCCGCGTCCTGTTCAACTTTCGAGTGTTTGAAAGGTTCGCCTTTGAATGGGTATCCGGCAGAGCGAACACAGAGGCTTTACAGCTCTCGCGGCCCTAATTCCTTCTGTTTTGTGAGACTGAGATTTCACTTTCGCCGACGAACTTTGTGACGCGACAGCTAAAGAAAGGGAGTGGTGAAGATGACTTGTAGGAGGCGTTAATAGAAGGCTTTGAATATTTATTAAATGTTGTGCGGCTTAACTTTACAGATATTTTATGATTTGTGTTTGTAAGGATCCAAACATTTTTGAATGACTTTAGTATTTAATAAATACTTTCTTGACACGTAATGCATTAGCTTCATAAATACCCTGAACATCAAAATATTACGGAAACGTCTCCTCAAAAGTTAATTTCAGCCTTTGCACAACTCGGTAATTCTCGAATGACCTTTCGTGCCTTGACCTTCTGATCTTTTTTATTTCGTTTTGTAGGAGATTTTATTATGATGGAGAGGCAAATAACGAGATATTGCTGAAACACAGTTTTATAAAACGTTGCAAGATCTTTGCTCTGAGGTTTGCATTACGTTCGCAGAAAGACATTGAAAGAGGACGAGAAATACGGAGATGGTACAAGTGTTGTCAGTTTACAGAGTATAATGCCGGGAAGCTTCTCGTTGGATCGTTAGTCTGTGTTATGTTCTCATTCGGCGTTTTATAGCAGGAGCTTTGCCCGTGTTAACCGAGGTCGACTCGTGTGTTTCAGATCATTTTAGGGTGAGCGCGATAATTACGAGCGGAGAGGGAAAACTGCCTCGTTATACGATTGCCACAGGCGAATCTTGTGTTTAATGTTGCAAACCTCCAACGCAGTTCTGCCGGCTTTGAGTGGCTGCAGCGAGCAGTGCGAAGATGGCGGAAGGTGAGTGGGTAGGTGCGGAGGACTGGGGCACGCGATATTCAACAGAAGCAGCAAATCAAAACAAAAAAGTTAGCAAAACGTGCTAAGTGGAGATGGAGAAAAATTCTGGTTTGAAGCCAACCGATTCCTGGATGCTACATACGGACAGATAGTGAAAAAATGGACTAACCAGTTATTCAGTTTGTTGTAAGATCGTGGACGTTTATTACATAAATGGACAGTCGATTCACGTAATCAGGATTCAGCGATTTAATATTTTCTTTTTTTCATCACACCCGTTCCTTCCAACTATGCTATCATTGTTGTAACTCATAGACACTTTTTTCCGCGTGCGAAATACCGTAGCTCAGGGTGCGTGGGTGGAGAGGCCCTGGGGTGGCGGGCGGCGAGGGATGGGGGGCGATACGAGGCGGAGGATATCGGAGAAGGGCGATCACGGTGGCGCGGTGCGGCGCGGCGCCGGCGTAAAGGACGTGGTAACGGGGCGGACGAGCCCTCCGGCTTCAAATTAGCGCCATTATCCGCCGCTGTCGAGATGCGATGATTCCCTTTACGGCCGCATAAAGTGTGCGTCATCGCCGGGAGGCGCTCCAGCCAGAGCCACCGCCCGCCCGCTCGCCCGCTCCCTGTCCTCCGTTGCGCCATCGCTGCGGCCCCGAATTTCCTCCCTGCGCTCTCGTCACTAGCTGCACACAAATACACACCATCCTTATTCGAGCAATGCAGAATTCCTGTGATTTTCTTAATGAAATTCTTGTTCCGTTTTCCACTCGTGTTAACGTGTGGGGTGTTCCCATTGCTCCCAAAATTGGAAGGTCCAAATTTCTGTTTTCCTCCTTGTTCAAATGTCTTGCGTTGTGAATATTGCAGTCATCTGCTATAAACTTCCATGGCACCCAGTTCAGACATTTCTGAGTGCTAGATGCTTATTTACTCTTAGCTCAGATTGCTAAAGCATTGTATGCTCATGATTTTCCAAGAGACGGTTCGAATATTCTTCCAAATAGGTACTTTGACGTCGTTGTTATTGTGGTTACGGTGGAGGGAGAGGTCACTGTCAAGTTACAGTGGTTCCGTTCGGAAATTGCCGGAGGAAAATTTTTAATTTTACTTGTTTACGCACACGAAAAGTTACAAACTCTAAAATTGGCATTTGACAAGAGAACTGCTTTAATCACTGTGTACCTATGATTATTTCGAGGGCTCTCTGTATGACATTTTTACCCATCAAAGAGTACTATTTTCGAAAGGTTCCTCTACAGATTTAATTAAAAAATTTCCATTTGTTATGTGTCACTTTTCTGGTGCACCGACAATATTATATTCTTGTTTTAATTGTGTAATTCACTGTTTGTTACGTAATATGCATATTTTTTTGCAAATATTGTGGCTTTTGTTCGTGGTTGTATTATTCCGTTCGGAATTGAATTTCAATTTGGACTTTAATATTCTACTTTCATTTGCATTAAAAATAATTTCATTTTTGTTCCGGTGATTCCGGTCCCATTGTATGGGTAGGAAATTCCGAGTCTTTCATTTGATTCATGGATGAAAATGTTTAATGTACTGTAGTGTTGGACTTTGTAATTAACAGAAAATATTATAGCTCTTGTTATTTTGTATTGGCGTATTTGATGGTTCGAAACTCATTCATTCCACGAACTCGAAACTCGATGATTGCGCGTGTGGTTTGATGATTCGGAGCACCTTCTCCGCCCACACCAGCCACCTTTCCTCGCTTTCTGACCAAATTCACTCCCTCTTTATCATATTTCCTCGAACTATCTCTTTGTTCCTGCGGGTTCGCGTCAGAGAAATACCTTCTTAAGAGGAATTACAGAAATAATGCAGTTTTCTCAATGAATTGACCGGCAAGGTTCCTATTTTTGTTTATTATTTTATCAGTATTGTCTTTCATTTTAATGGTGATAACGAGCTGTATGAATGCTAAATCGTGCGTCGCAAAACAACCGTGCAGTTCATACTATGTCGTAAATTATTCCCATTTATTGGCGCCAAATAGTTTATGTAGTGTATGAATAATTGGAGTAAAGTTGTTGCACGTATATATAGGGGTGTGCGGTAGTCAAGACACGTTTTAATATTTACCGAGTTAAAAGATTACGCATTAAATATAAAACATAAACATACGACTTTTGATTGTCCATAATTCCAAAAAAGAAATATCAATCATTAGAAACTATTGTTAAAACATATTATGCCACTGGGATGTGTTGTAAAGACACAGCATCATAATTTCTGAGAATAGACATAAGAATCCTTTTCGGAGTTGAAAAAAAAATCCGATTCCCCTGCCATCGACCCGCGCCGCGACGTGCCGAAGTTCCAGTGCGTCGTGTGCACATCGCCGCCGGCGCGGTCGGGGCGCCGTCGGGGCGCGGCGCAGCTTTCCAATAAAATCGCTTGCGCTCGCTCGGAGGCTGCTGTGCCGGCGAACGCCGCCCCTCCTTTGTGATCTCTAAGTTTTCCTATAATTAATTAAAATGAAACTTGGAAGGAAGAGAGGAGGAGCGCTGGAAAGCGGCGGGGCGGCTTTCAAACAAGCGTCTGCTAACGGACTAACGAAGGAAAACCGAATAAAAGGAATGTTGACGGTACGTCCAGCAAAACGTAAGGAAGTGGCAATGACTGTGCTTGTGAAGTGTCAACGATTGAGGAAAGAGTTGCTGGTGATGCTAAATAGAATTGAAGTTCTGATCAGTATTAGCCGTTACGGTGCCTGTTCGAATGAGTAAAGGGCCTTTAATCTACTATCTCACTTAGAAATTTCCAATATGGCTGAGTTTCGGAACTGCGTTCTTTCCATACACTTGATCTTTCGAGTCAGTCCACTCTTCGCAGCTTCAGTGCTAAAAGCAAGTGGATAGTGGTCAACGCACTCAGTACCATGACATACTGAACGCTAATTTAATTTATTTTTTGATTTTTCAAAAATGCCCAAATGCAATTGTTTTGAAATAACTCACGTCATGTATAGGACGTTTTAAAAAAATATATTATGGCATTTGTCTGGTGTTTCAAATAGTTTCTGATGAAGTTTTTCAAAAACAAGAAAGGTTTCTGAGAAAATGAACGCAAAAAAGTTCGAAAGACATTTTTTCACAATACTCTTAAAATCATATTTCCATTCTACGAATTTTCAGAGGTCCTAAAAATTGGGAAAAAATTGACGTGTTTTTTATAAAAGTTTATTTCCTGAGTAAAAATATTACATGAAAGTAAATTAAACCATTGTTTTAACTGGCAGGGGTTGCAAATATAATGTTCTACAACATTTCAAATAGGTGGGTTTATTTACTGTTGAGAAAATTGTTCATTACTGAATGTGATGTTGATGGAGTTTAACATTCCGTTAACTTCGTTTGCATTGTTACTATGGAAACCAATGTTATGAAAGTAATTAAAATACACAGATCGAACACTGCAAAGCACTTTAAATGCCACGTATGCGTAAAAAGGTCACTTGAATGTATTTTATTGGATTTATTAATTTATTATGATACACAGCCGTAACACGTTAACAATTAGTACGCTCGAGTGATTCGGCTTCGTGAGACAGGTGTTTGGAGTAGGTGAACCAAAGTACTCGAACACTAATGCTGTGAGTTGAAAGCCCCTGAAAGACATAAATGTTTCTGGTGTTGTGTTTTATGCGGGGGGCGGGAATTCACAGTTCCTCCTGTATTACGTGTATACTATAATCCTGACATAATCTCTGGTCGTAACTGTATGAAAACTCGATTTTAATTCAGGAACTAGTTCCACGCCCTGGACGTGGTACAAAGACCGAGGTGGGGCTAAGGAACATCGGGCAAGTATGTAGAGATACAGGACAGAGATAGACCTGTGCGATGTTCGAGATGTGCGTAGTTGTTCTTCAAAACCGGGCTCTAGGTCCGCGAGAGGTCCTGGTACTATTTTAGAGGTCGAAGAGAATAGGAATCTAACAAGTACGAGAAAGTGTACGCCATTCTGTTGCCCCACTAGTTTTTTTAAGTCGACTATTTTTTGGTAAATAATAAATTCTTTAAATATTCCTTAAATGGGGTCTTCAGAAGAAACTACCAGAACACTAACATATTGATTTCGCTCATTAATCTTTCATCTTTACAATTACGTTTGGGCGAATCGCACTCTACTTGGTTGTTGCGGCCGAGTGGCGCATGAGGGAGCTGGCGATAAGTAGTGAGTTGGATGTTTTTTTGATGCTTCGCAAATGCTTCGCATTTGGAAAAGCATAGGGGGCGCTTTATGTTTCTCAGCGTCCATTCGCCACTTCGGCCGCGCGCCGCTCCAGCCCGTGGCGCCACCTCCGCTGCCGTCGCGCCGCGGCCCGCCATGCGCCATGCGTGCCCTCGACAAAACGTACAAATAATTTCCCACGGTTGAGTGCCCCGCTAAATATGGAACGCTCCTAATGGACGAGCCACGGAGCGGAGAACGCGACCGCAAAGCGAAAGAGTTGGCTCTCGGAAACTCCTGAACCCAACCACGCGAACAGTCGTCCCAGCAACAAATCAAGTATTTCTTCAAATATGTATTCACCATAAAACTCTTGCTCCAGATAAATGTGATATATGAACGTTGTATGATTATCACTCGATATGTTACGTATTCACCACCGTTCGATTAGGTTGAATTCGAGCACTCATCGTTAAAATTTATATTGCATTGAATAAGAATCAGTTATAATTGGTCAATATGATTGTGTGTATGATGTATATGGAATGTACATATATCCCTCTCATTATTACATTTTTGTTTATTGACTTAACTATTAGTAAATTAGGTAATCTAGTTCCTTGCTCTTTGAACAGTGATTGATGGAACATAATTAAGTTTTATATTAAAATGTTGATATTTTTTGTCCGAAACTGTTCTTTTTACTTTCTCGCCTTACAAATTCTTCGTTAGAAGAAAAAGTTACGTAATGGTGCGCCGGAAAACGGCGAATTTTTACTTGTGAATCGAATACACAAATTCACTTGTTAATATCGTAATTAGAGTATAACATGTTCACCTTTAGATGGCATTTAATGTTAATAATATTACACCATTTTCATCGAAATTTCTGAAATGAAAGAAACACAGAAAAATGTCTGCGTTTGGAATTTTGAAATTTCATTGAAAACCATTCCGTCATGGAGATGCAAGTTCTTGGGCTCGCCACTGTGCTTTAGGTAGCGAGGTGTGTTCCTGTGTTCGTTAAGGAAGCGAGTAGGTCGGAAAACAAGATCCTGGCTTAATCACCTCCAAATATAGATATGCAAGTTGCTCTTGCGCGCCGCATATCGCACGAGGTGTTAAAGGGCAAATCCACGCCCCCCACGAGCGCGCCCCATCGCCAGTGCAGTCGTTGCGCGCGTGCCCTTTGATCCTTTGGCAGTCGTTTGCCCTCTGTTCCTGCCCCGCGCCCCTTGGCTGCTCCCGCTGGCGCGCCCGGAGCGAGGTCTTCGCGCTTTGGCGCCCTCGCCCGCGCGGCCTATTAGCTCCTCGTTCGCGAGCCCCCGAAGCGCCCGCGCCGGCCGGGCGACTGCATGGCCGCTCCTGCCGCCGCGTGCGACCGCCGGGCGGATGTTTGCATTCTAATGCGTGGCGGCGCGCAACGCCGACCGGGGCCCCGCGCCGTTCGAAGGGCGGCGAAACTCAGAGACTGGGTTGATTGGTTGGTTGTTTGTTTGTTTGTTTGGTTGTTAGTGATTCCGGGCGCGTCAACAGCTCAGGTCGTTTGTCCCTTAAGTGTAGTGAATGTTTTTTCCCTTGGGAGATGGCGGTGATCTTCCCCCGGGATGGCGAGATCCGGCGCCGACCTACTGCCGGCTAGAGGAGTTTCCCCCTAACCAGGACTCTCCCACCAGTGGGGCACCGCCCCAGCCGGGACAAACTCTAAGCTCCCAACCGGTCTCCCGGAATATGTGGTAGTGTAGTGCATGTCAGTGTAAGTGTGTGTGTAAGGGGAGAGGATAGGACAGGACAAGGAAGAGGAAGGAAAGATCGCGCGCGGTCCGTGGCCCGTTTGTTAGGGTACTGCTCCGGCATTCGCCTGGTGTTGATCGGAGAAACACTGGTATGGGGGGCGCGCGGGGTGTGGTGTGGTGGGGTGGGGGGAGTCCGGAAAGATACAGCAAACATGGGTGTGTTTGCATCAAGATTGGAGTGAAATTCGAAATGTAGAGAAAAGTGATTGAGAATTTTGAGAAGTTAATTTACCTGCGTCGGATAAAAGTGAACAAGAGGTTGAGAAATGGGAACCAAGATGTGGGTTGAGATTGAATAATTTACTTGGTGCCCATTTGTAAGAGAAGGAACTCACGGCAGATGAAAAGTTCAAAATTGCTCGACGAATGAGGAACGCTGGAAGATTTCTGAATAAAATTTAAAACTATTTATCAGAAAGAACAATTATAAATAGACAAGTATAAAAAGAAATAGATTTTATAGTATAAGCCTATAAATTATACTCAAATTATTCTCTTCTCTCTCTGTTTCGTCTCTCTCTCTCTCTCTCTCTCTCTCTCTCTCTCTCTCTCTCTCTTTCTCTCTTTCACCCCTATCTCTCCCTCGCTCTTCTCGCTCTCACTCACTCTCTCTCTCTCTATCTCTCACTCTTTTTTCTTTCTCTCTCGTTTTCTCTTTGTTTCTCGTTCTCTCTCTGTCTCTTTTTTGTGCCTCCCCTCTTCCTCTGACTTTCGTTTCTCTCCACGCACTCACACACATCGTATACGCGCGCGCGCACACACAGGGTTTTATGCCCTTGATGGCGAAGAAATGAACGCGAGACTGTAGCAAAGATCGTAGCAGGGGACCGCCGAGGCGGCAAGGCGTCTCCGCCGACCCCCGCGCCGCGAGCGCGCGCGCGAGGCAGCGCTCTCAGGCAAAAACGCGGGGCGACGAGTTGCCCCTCGCGAGCGCGCGCTGAGCGCCGCGCGATATATCAGGCGCACAATTAAGAGGCGGACTTAGGAGCGGCGCATTACCGCGTTTTGTATAACAAATTCCTCGGCTTCCCAACTTGTTCGCTCGCTCCTCGTTCGGCGGAGACGGCCTCGGCGGCGCGGGGGCGGCGACGGCGGCCGGAGTTGGCGCGAGGACTCGACTCTCGGCGCCGAATTTATGACTTTAATATGTTGTACTTCCTTTTTTAATAAAAAATATTAAATCCCCTACCCCCTACCTCGGCAGAAGCCGCGACAGAAGTAGGAACGCTGGCAGCGAGGTGCGACAGTGCCTGAGGCGAGAGCGAAGTCGTGAAAGCGGAGAGGCGACCCAAACAGGGCTAGATAGTGCGGCGTGGAAATGAGGAAGACGGTAGTAGTAAACAAAGCGGACGAGAAAGAGATGGAGGTGGTGGGGGTGGGGGCGCGGCCGGCGTCTTGTTATTCGTTGCGTCGCGTTCCGCCAAGGGCGCTCTCTCACCCACCCCCCCACAGACAAAGCCACAATGCAGTTGTCTGGCTGCCTTCATTTGCGTGCCCTGCCCTGCCCTGCCCTGCCCTGCCACGCCTCGCCGCACCACACACGCCGTGCCGTCCGCGACCGCGTCGCTCGCTGGGATTCTGCTGCTCGAACCCAGAGCACGCAAAATTCCATTTGCGTCCATGGTCAGAGTTTTTGGTATTGCTTTAGATGGGACAGAAAGGTGTTTTATCTACAGTATTGTAATATTCAAATGATCAACGCATTATTAACTTTTTTTAGTTTTATTGTCGTTCTTACATATCTGAAAAGTTAATCCTTTATTACAATTAATACCCGAATCTGCCTAATTTCAGAGTTCAGTTTTAATGTTCAAATTATTCAAAATGGGTAGATAAAGTCTGAAGTTGGAACAGCTTCCAAGCATTCCACGGACATTTAATTTTGATATACTCAGTCAAAGAAGCAGTAAAACTGAGTGACATGTGGGGGAGAAGGTCATTATAACATGAAGTGCTCATTAGCCAACACGAGTTGGCTAGGGTAGGTGAAGTACGTTACGGGGATATGTGATAAACATGAATCTGACTGCTGGTGAGAAGTATCTAACGCTAGATAGAGGAGTGTAATTTGTATTGCACTCGGTCAGTCGCAAATTTCTGTTTACATGATACCTCCTAATCTAACCACTATTTACCTCAGTTGACGCTTCACACTGTCTCATTGGCCACCGGGCTCGATTTACATAAAACAAACGTCAGTCTGTGCAGCTCAGTTTTATAATACTTCTTGCGAACGCACGACATGTCATTCTCATCTCAATCTTGATTTAGCCGGCATACTGTGGCTAATGTCAACATTAGTCAGATGAGCACCAAATGATCCGCTCATCGTCATTCATACAGCTTCACCCAAACCGTCTCTAAAGTGCGAATTAACCGACTACTCCTAAAGTTAGTTGTTCTTTTGCATTAATGTATACCCATTAGGAAAATCAAACGTATGTCTACTTCAATAAGTATATTACTATAAGAGGCTTAGCGTTATATCAGTGGGATACCGCATGTCATTCGTAAACAAAGCAATAAGGAGTAACGTGAAAGAAAGTAGCAAAGTCCACAGACCAATTCTATAAATATAAATTGAGAGGTTAGTCCATTTATTCATGTAAGTTTCCCTTTGGCCTTCGCCCCACATATCTCATGATATCGCCTTCTTTGTGATTCTAAAATACGATTTCGTTTTTAATAAGAACCATCTTTTGTCCAAGAAGATGCGTCTTGGTACTCAGTTTTTAGCCATTATGAAATTCTCAGCTAGGTCTTTAAATCATATCTTTCTTTGTGTGGGTTTTTCATTCGAGAATTATGAAATACTATAAATCTCTGATGACACTGCTCCTTTTTTACTTTACGCATGGTTTCCGTAGTGGTTGTTGGATGGCCTTTTTTATCCGTCTTCTCTTCTACCAAATTCCCTGGAGATTGAAATTGATGTTATTCTGCAGTGCCTTCGTTTCTTTTCTAAACCCCGCGAATCCTTTTCTGCCCTTTTCGTCTATTTCCGGTTGATATCGATTTTGTGACAAGCAATTTACTATAAATAAATAAGATCCAAGTTTTCCAATCGCGTTTCTCCGGAGGAAAACCGCTTGCCTGAACGGCTCGAGACTTGAGTTCGGCTGAAGCTTCTGCGGAACGGAGCTTGTGGCTCCTTTCCGGATGCAGCAACGGGACAAAAGATTAACATGTTTTACGATGTTTCCTGAGTCTTTCTACTCCTGAAGTTAACATAATCTGTAGTTCCGTGTTCGAATATTTTTTTTTAATGTGGAGAAAAATTACATTTATAACAATAAGTACATACGATATTATAATACAATTACTCAAAGTATATGCAATTCCCATTGATTCAGGATGTTTTGTCCGGTTAATGTGTGGATTAAACATCGAATCAAGATTTATTATTATTATTATTATTATTATTATTATTATTATTATTATTATTATTATTATTATTAACCTTATTTTACATACGGTTGAGATGACTCGCATAACCAGTTTCAGCCATCTGTAGATTCAAAAACTTTTCGTTTCACGTGTAGAGGAATTCAGTTTTCCAGATTCGAATCACCTTTATTTCTGTTTTAAAAAAATGAATAATACATGCAATGCTGTTTGAAGACACTTTATTTGTAAACAGCCTGTAAGTTTTACATTTTATTCCTTCATATAATCAGCAAGTAAAAACAGAATTGGTCGTCCTGGCTCATAAATTCTTTAGACAGCGTCTTGCTTTCTTGCATGTTGACTTTATAATAGAACAGCTTTAGATGGTTTTTCAACAACGTGTGTGCAACGGATTCAATAGTCCTTGGTGCGCGTTTTCCTTTAATCTCAAGGTGGCAAACATCAGCAATTTGGCAGTTATAAATATTTAATGTAACTATAATTTATTGCGTTTCAATAGAACTAAAATAAATGTACTTGTTTATATTTGATATATTTGTATGTAACGCATATGTTACTTGTTTTATGGATATGCGTTACATGGATCCACTCGTTTACATTATATCACTATTTCTATGTTTAAAATCTTAACGTAAGCTACGAATATTGTGTCAATTGTCAATTTCTTGACTATTGTTCGTTAAGAACTTTTTATTCATGCCGACATTTTAGTGTTGTATTTCATCTTTATCATGACAGACCTCCTTCCATTTAGTACTTCCTAATCACATAATCCTCTATTATTTCACAACACACTGTAAATATTGCTCTACATTATACCACGAAGTATCCCAGTATGCACCTGACCCAACCAGATGGACGTTTACTTTTTTTTAGGCAGAATATCTACAACTGTTGTTTCGTTTGCACTTACACATTCGTTGACATGTGTAAATTTCATTCCATGCTTTATGGAGGCCAGTTTTATTATGTCGTAAGTGCGATGTCCTTGGGAGGCGCGGCGATGAGTTCGGTCCTTTGCTCTCGCAACTGGTGGTGCGCGGAAAGCGGGAACTCGTAATTACACATTCCCGCGATCTGGCGTCGCTCGTGCGGCATCAACCTGCTCGCGTTGGACGCGGCGGGGGGCGGCGGCGGCGCCGCCCGCGACAATGCCTCGCTCTCCTTCCCGCTGCTTTTAATGAAATTCTTGCGCCTGAACGTTCACATTGTCCCCACTGTCAATGAACGAGCCGTCAGCAGGTGCGGGGAAGAGAAACTTTTAGAAGCGGCCGAAAGAGTTTTCACTTCTTTAACGGGTCTCCGCTTCCTGACTTGGTCTGACTCCTCTTACGCCGTCTGTACTTTATTGGCTATTGTTGCATTTAATACTGCTGGTGAAAGAACATTTTCAGCTTCTGCATTTAACGTCATATTGAATATCTTCCCTACTGTTTTACCTTTACCGCGCAACAGGAATTTGAAATACCATACTCCCACAAGCGACCTACAGTTCTTCCTTTATCGTTATAGTTTCATTCTCTTTAGCCTCCTCCTCTTTTCTTCTTCTTCTTCCTCGACATATCTCCTACCATTAAGAACGATTTAATTGCGCAAAACTCAAATTAATGTCTCTTGAATGTTTTGTTTAATTAATGGTGAGCTGGCTTAAGATCAAGTTGGCACAACTGCAACCGGTTACTACCAGTTTTGAGAATCCCTTTGAACACTTTTCGTATTTTAAATGGCCTCTATCAGCTTGCAAATTTCCATGCTGGAGCACCCATGACTAGAGAGGCCTTCTTTGTGTGGCCTACCAGCAGGGGAATTATTATTTCTGTTTGTCTAGGGCACTCAGAATTACTCAGAAGCATTATCTAATGCAATTCCATGGTAAGGGGTCCCTGGAATTGTCATTTTACGGCCATCATAATAGGCTCAAAATTTTTGTGTAGTTCCATTTGAAAAACGATGCCGACCTCTATCTCGTGAAATACACATGATAAAGTACAAAACCACTGCGTATTAGTGCCATTCCTTTATATACTATGTACTGCACTTTCTGCATGTCACGTCGTAATAGTGTGTTGTAAACTTTGAACAATGTAGGAATTGCAAAACGTGTCAAAGTTGCATGACCCTCTTAGTTAGTAGATTTCTTTTATTGCATCACAATTTCATTTATGTTTTTTTTCCTGTTCATAATAATTTGCAGAGAAATACAATACAATCGAGTTTATAATAATACTTATAATGAATATTTACAAAGAATTCCGATGTTCGAGAAAGAAATATAAAAGCACGTGTTCGATTGCATTTCCTTCGTCGTAGGTTGAAAATAGGAGTGTGCAGCCTTGGAGCAGCCTCCACGAAGAGCGTATTTGCGACTTCTTGAGCGGAACGACTGGGCCTCGTACGGTCCGCGTGGCCGCTTCCGCCCTGCCTGCCATCTCCCCACCCCCACCTGCCCCGCCCCCGCACCGCCGCGGCGGCGCCTCGACGCTCGCGTCGCGTCGTCCGGATATTTACGAGGCGCGAGCAATCGGTCTGGATTGGAGGCGGCGCACAAAGGAGCACCGCCCGGCGGTAAATAACCCCTCGGCGGAGATGAACGCCCGGGCCACGGCGCGGCGCGCCCGGCCCCGCCCCGCCCACTCCAGTCGCCGCTCCATTCCGCCGCGGCTCGCCCCGTCGCGACGCCGTGTCGCATGCAGCGCTGCTGCTCCTTGGCTCGCCTTTCCCCCAAATGCAGGCCTGAATGACTCTACTAGTCGTAGCTCCTTGTGTGCTACACTCGGGATGAAAACTGGGCCTTCAAGGTCATGAGCTGGCAGGAGATGGATTCCCATCCAATCGCCAGCTTCGTAACGACTAACATTTTTGGTATTGAAGCGCGCGATTGGAAGAGCGTGTCCGCCTCTCCTTTTAGTTGGTTCTTGAAGGGACTCGGTTTTAATCAAAGTATATTGTCACTCATTGTGCTCATTTCCTCGCAGTTATTGACATATTTTTGTCTGCCATTAGAACTTTCACAACTAATTCCCTTTTTCGCTAGTCTTTGCGTTCTGCGCAATACTATTGATACCCGCAATCGCGAAGATGCTTACCTGGATGGCCGAGGTGGCTGAGAGTGTGTCCGGACTCAGCGCTTAGATCCGAAGGGTTGCGGGTTCGAGTCCCGTCTGGGGCATGGTTGTGTGTCCCTTGTCTTCCATTTATGTGCTGTCGTAGAGGGCCTTGCGTCCCATCGGGAACATGAAGGGTGACTGGTAGTCGGTTGGATAAAAGCCCTAGGCAAAAATATTGCGAAGATAGTCGTGATTCTGCAACAGGAGCATCAACCTTGCCATCCTTCAGGACATCTTGCGCATGCATTCCTCCCCTCACCCGTCTTAGTTGCGTCCATTACACTGTTCTGTCGGATTTTATAGCTTCCTACGAGGAGCTCTCAAAATAACGTGTATGTATGCTGTCACACAACACGTTCTTTCACACACCCCTGAAATTTTATTTAAGTGCATTCTACTTCAGCTTGTTTCTATTCAAAGGTGTCTGTGATGTTTGCTGACTCTCTTCTTTCCAATGTTTTTGTTGCCTTTTGCATCCATTGTGCCATCTACATTGTACCCGTCTTACTCCTCACAGACACCTTTGAGAAACGCTGCCTTGATGGATCTGGTCTTTTGCAAATGCATCTAGCGTCGCCCATCTTCTTCCAAACTCCCTTCTTATTCGCCCTGTTTTCTTCCGAGGCGAGGCGAGGCGGCGGCGGCGGGGCTCGCTTTCCCCGTGGCAGTGGGCGCAGAGCGGAGCGGGCGCGTCTTGCAATGACAGCGCTGATACACATGTCACCCCGAGCCCCCTTCCTTTCTTCTAGCTCCGCGCCGGCGCCTGGGCGCTAGCGACTGACTCGCTTCTATCGCCGAAATTGGGAAATCATGTTTGTTTCTTCTGCCGGGGCAGTTCGTTTGAATGCTGTCAAAGGGAAGGGCCCGGAATTGAGTGTTTCGCCAAGACGTTTGGCAAAGCCTACAAAAAGAACACTGGAAAAAAGAAAAAAGTTTGAACAGTATACAGTCGTCTCCGGTTATAACGAATATCTGAGGACTAACAGTTTTGGTTCACTATATCCGAGGTTCACTATATCCGATGATGTCAAAATTAAATAGAATTTCTCCGTAACGATTGATTTTATTAATATAGAGATACAGCAAAATACATTAACAGCACGAACTGAAAATTTCAGTATCTCAATTTGTCCTTAAAGAATCAATTATTTTCAGTTGTTTGCTTCGTACTTCATTAGTAATTTCTCTAGATCCTTCAATGCAGTCTTGACACCCCTCAATGCCTCTTGCTCTGTTGGAATACCGTCCCACTCTCCGAAGGCTCTCGGAGGTACTTTCGGAGGCGGGATGGCGCAAGCGGCTAATGAAACTGATCGCTTTTCCGCGCGGCACGGCGGATTTCGTCAAGCAGTCGCGTGCTTCCCGTCGCCTACGGAAAACTCAACGCGTTTTATTTCGTGGAGTATCAAGTAACACCACATCGCTGGTCGCCGCCGCCAGTTGTTGCTCACTCAGGACACGGCCTTGGTTTCCGCAATGAAACGGAGTGGCAGAAGGTCATCAGTGAGGTATCCATTCCGGGTCTACCTTACCATTATTCTATTCGTTCTTTTGTAACGCTTTTGATTGTTTTCCATAGTGGTCTGGTATTATGGTGTCCAGACCCCTATGGAAAACAATCAAAAGCATTACAAAAGAACGAACGGAGTTATCACCTTTACATAATAATGATAAGATAGCATACTCAGATGCTGAAAAAGCGAAGGCTCTAGCAGAATATTTAGAAAGTGTCTTCACCCCAAACCCCATAGAATATCCTATTTTCAATGCGGAAGTAGAAGAGTACATGAAACTACCTCTGTGCACTGTCCCAACGAAGAAAAAATTCATTTCTCCTTCAGAAGTGGCAAATATAAGTAAACTTTCCAAAACTAGAAAAACACCAGGGTATGACAATGTTACAAACAAAGCATTAAAAGAACTTCCTCGACAAGCAATTGCAATGTTCACAGCAAGATTTAACGCATCGCTGAGAATAAGATACTATCCGTCGTCATGGAAACGGGCAGTTATACTTCAATTCAACAAGCCACGCAAAAGCCTCAAAATTCCAAGCAATTACAAGCCTATTAGCATACTCCCTTCTTTAGCTAAAATGTTTGAAAAACTTGTTTTAAATAGACTCCAAGCATACTTAACGAAAGTTAATGCAATTCCCAACACTCAATTTGGTTTTAGACCGAATCATGCTACGATTTGTCAAGCACATAGTAAACAGTTTTTACGATAAAAAGCACACAATAGCTCTCTTTTTAGACATTTCGCAGGCTTTTGACCAAATTTGGCACAATGGACTTCTGTACAAACTACGAGAAATTGGAACTCTGATTATCTGCAGAAACTAGTTCGAAGCTTTCGTACCGACAGATATTTTCAAGTGAAAATAAATTATGCTATATCACCGCTTTACCCTATTCTCGCAGGCGTCCCACAAGGCTCGGTTCTTTCACCAACACTGTTATCAATTTTGACAGCAGACTACCCAACCCCACACGAAGCAAGTATAGCTCTTTATGCTGACGATACTGCTATCTTCACTTCACTTACCGACTTCAACGTAGCCTATGATTACATACAATCATACATTTACCGTTTTACGAATTGGACAAAAAAAAAGGAGAATTAAAATCAACCCCTCAAAATCACAATCCAAAATATCCACACTCAGACGTATTCCCTTCCCTACACCCTTAGAAATAAATAACACCGATGTACCCTGGCTTTCTCATTCTTCGCCAGCCAAATACCTAGGTGTCTTACTGGACAAACGGTTAACATGGAAACCGCATATTCAATCAATAGCCCATAAAACACGAGTAAAAGTTTTAAAACTCTACCCGTTTATCAATAGAAATTCCACCCTTAATATAGAAACTGGGCTGCTCATCTATAAAATGATAATAAGACCCACAATGACTTATGCTTGCCCAATATGGCGCAACACAGCACCAACCAAACTCTCCATTTTGCAGAAAGTTCAAAACAAATATCTAAGACAAACCTTGAAAACCCCCTGGTTCATTTCAAACTCACAAATACACCGAGAGCTTTAAATACCTCTCCTCTCAGAATTCATCTCGCAAACCTCTCAAAAATATTACTCTCTCCTCCCAGCATGTCCCAACACTCCAATATTCAATCTCGGTCAAAACGCTCATCCTTCACGCATTAGATCCAGATTCCCCAAAGACCTCTTCGTCCTCCCTAATTCATAAAAATCAATCGCCACAATTTCCCGCAAAACATACCCCTCCACTTCTAAACAATAAATGCAAACTTCCCTTAGTCAAGTTATACAAATATAAAATTTTAAAAATAGTGAAGGGTTATACCGAGACACGCATTTGCCTGAGGATGGCCAAGTAAATTCATTGTATGTAACATTGTACCCGTCAAAATCCCCGAAAGACGAAAGTCGAACGGGAAGAAATAAATTAAAAAAAAATTATCTCCCGTTTTTATATCGTAATTGTAATGTACACGATCAAAATACATTGGTCGTAATGAATTCAGTTATGTGGTTAAGATATGGTTATGTGGTTACATGTTAAGGTAATGGATTCAGATATGTGGTTCTTTGCCATTGCCTTCGTTGCCCTACTCATACGGTGGTACCAGCATAGCTGCTTCACGCGCGATTTCAGCACCAAACATTCCTCTCTTGCTGAGCGCCAGTCGCTGGAACGTGTGACCTCTGTAGGTCTTATGTACTTGACGTAACACATAAATACTGATTTAATTTATGATAATTATGTACGTGTTAAAGCAGCAGACACATTTCATTTTTCGTGTCGAATGCCTGTCAAGCACAAATTCCTACAGTAGCTGCCCAGCTCTCTCCCTCCTCTTCCCACCCGGCCCCCGACGTTTCTGACTACTTTGATAGGTTGTCGCTGACAGCGGGCGCGGCGAGGGGGCGGCGTTTCATTACGGACGGCGGAGGTCGACAGCGCGGCCTGTGACCTGGGCGCCGCGGGGCTTTCCCGCCATTTCAATCTCGCGTCTCGTCCATAACTGCGGCGGAACGGCCCGGCGAAGCGGCGCAGAAGGTTCTGGAGTCGGCGAGGGGGAAGGAGGGAGGTTCTGCCACGGCGACATTACGAGGCCAACGCGGCCGACCACCGCGCTATTGCCCGTTTCGTTTTACAACGAGACAGTAACACCCTGGGTCGTCTTGCACGACCCGGCCACGGCCGCGCCGATCTCCGCCGCGTCCTTCCGCCCCTCCTTCTGGTCGTGCCTCTCCCGTCCATGCCGTTATTGGCCTCTTTTATATATCCATATGGGGCACGATACTTTTTCTCGAAAAATTGTTTTTTCTCTTAAACAAGTGGCATTGTGGGTTACATAACTGATCACACACACTTAGTTTTACGTATCTTCATATGATCCTACTCGTGGTACATTTCTCCTTTCTTTTTACTATTTTTATTAGTTATGTTGTTAAAGCTAATAGACACGCGGACACCTCAGTCGATTAACTCTGAGAGAGAGAGAGAGAGAGAGAGAGAGAGAGAGAGAGAGAGAGAGAGAGAGAGTACTAAGTATCTTGCTCTGCGGATATATTAACAAAGTTGATAGCCTTCGTTTATCTTTTCTCCTTTTAGAAAGAAGTTTCTAGAAATGAAGATGGAAGAAAATCAAGCTCGAGGAGAGAGGAACTGTCGGCAAAAATTCTTGTATGCATTATTTGCATTTGAACATTTTATGTTCCTGAAAACAATCAAATGGAAAAAAATACAATTTTCTTAAAAGTACTATTGTGACTTGAGTAGAGAGACATAAATATATTCAAGTCCAGTTAATAGAGAGAATTGTGATATAAGGAAGTTGGAATGCCTTTCTTTAGATCCAGGGATAAACAAGATTAACCCTGTCCATCCTAAAATTTATAATGCACTGACGATGGTTTATTGATTCTTTTCTTCCATGATGTGGAAAGTTATAATTCCTCCTTATTAATTCGAGAGACGTATTGGATAAAAGTATGTAATTAAGCTTTCATCTATTCCTTCGATTAGGAACATTGCTCTTTTTCGGAATTCCGTATACGTGACTTGTAAAATCATCTGAAAACAAATGAATCAACGGAAACAACTAAAGACTGCTTACACCATGCATGTAGCACTTGTCTTGTTTTTTAGGTAGTAAACTTTGCAGTCAAGACGTAGAAACTAAAAAAATTGGATTTCAGGAGTTCATTCCCGCCCTTCATCCTTCGTTGCACGATTGTTATACCGCCATTTCATCAGGACTTCAATTCCGTGGATTGGTTGATTGATTTCGGACGCATCAACTACTGCGGTCTAGAGTTCCGTTAGTACGGTGATACTTTTTATCCCTGGAATTGGCGATGTTGTTTCTCCGGTGGATGATGAGATCCGGCGCCGACCTTCATGTCGGCTTGCGTGGAATTTCCCCATGGCGAGGTATCCCCTCCTACAATACACCCGGAGTTAAGGCTGCGAATCCCAGAGCGAATTCTTGGGGACTTTCGTTTGTGCGGCCTTTCGATGCGCGCATTAAGAGACGCGGCACGTGGAGAGCGAAGGGCCACGGGGCGACTTGCGGCCTCCTTTAATAAAAGATGGCGCGGGCATTCCCGTATTTCGCAGTCGAGTCGAGTCGTGTCGTCCCGCCCCGCGCCGCGCGCCAGTGTTCTAAGGAAGCCCATGCATTATGGATTGGTTTGAGACGACGAAGACGGCGGCGAAGGTGAGTTCTACACGCACTGGCACCATGGCGGCTCCTATCTCCCGGGAGAATGTTCCACTGTTCTAACTCCACCTGTCCTCTGCGACTTGGACTTGGCTCAAGTGACATCGCGTGTGGTGTAGAGTTGCCTTGCCATCTTCGCACCGATCCTCGCTCCTCTCGCTCGCGGACAGCCTGCCGCCGGCTGAGCTGAGCTCGGAGCCAGGTTTGCGGTTGTGTCTGCTGCGACTCTGACAGGAAGGTCTTCGCGTTCAAGTCCCGACGGTAGCGGATTTTCGACTCTGGCTGTATTGTGCTATGTGTCACGACGGGTAGGGTCATCTCAATAGCTAGTTCGAATTCGCAGCTTTGGTGGTATAACGTTGAGCGTTATAACGGTTAGCATTGTAACGGTTAGGTATAACGGTTTAGCATTTGCGGAAGCAAATCAGAGTTGTGCCATAGACTAAAATTTTTCATCTATGCGTGTTTTCTACACGTAATCTACATGTAGTCTACATGGCCCTTTTTACGTGTGCACTACGTAGACAATGTAATCTATGTAGACTAATATTTTGGATAATATTACCCAAAATAGCTATAATTAGTAATAGTACTAGCTCGTTTAAATATAATATTTAAAATTTTATTTTCGATTCAGTGAGTCAAAATATTCGACTCCTCATGGAAAAATGACAACCTCCGTAACCCCATTACAACTATAATAGTGATTTCCAATGCAGGCTAGGCCTTCTTAAATAATATATTTTATTAAATGCAAAATATCAGGTACAACTTATGAGAATAGTATATGAATGCCATTGAGCTGCATAAAAAGATCTCCATCGCCAGGTCAATTAGAACATTCAAAGGCATTTCTTGTAAAGGAGACGTAGTTATTACTAAGTTAAAAACGGAACACCGAAAACTATCTCATGTACATTCGATAGATGATAAATCTTCTCTCAAATTTGGTCATTGTAATGTTCCAATACACGTGCGTCATGTCCTAATTCGGTGCCACTTGCATAAAACGCTAGGAAAAAGTACCAATTGGAATATGGTTATGAAAAAATCCTAGACATTAAAGATTATTAAAGGAAAATTATAAATTTTACCAAAGAAATAAAGAACTACGACGATATAATTCAGAAACTGCGCAGAAAATGGAAGGATCTTAGTTCTATTAATGTGTCACTTCTTTTATTAAATCATATACCATTTGATCCTGAACTTGGCCCTTTTTTATAATATTGTAATTTTTGTATTACATTATTGTATTATGTATCTTCATATGGTTATGGTATCCATTTTCTTTACGTACTGAGTATTACGTCATTGATGATTATTGTATAGTGGCTAATAACCTCATACTGAGCTCGTAACTCCTCTCGTGCCCCATAAATGTTCGAGCAAGAACTGTTAACTTGAAGTTCAAAAGATGTTTATACATGTTTACGTTTTTACGTAGACAATGGTGTTTTACGCGTAGACGCACTTCACTGGTCGAAGCCTTGGATTGTTAAGAGCAAAAAAGTCGTTCGTACCGCTTCCTTCGTTCGCATTGTTGTAGATTTACTGCTTATAAAAGATTCTCAAGCCTAAAAGAGGCCTCTGAGCTAAATTTAATCCGCCTCTTTCGTCGCTCAAGTCGTACCTTCATTCTCCGCTAGATGATGAAGAGAGCGTGGCGAAATTTGCGTGGTCACACGGAAGAGCGAGCCTGATGGCCTGAGTCTCGCCACTTAATAAAATAAGGCATCATTGAATTGAATTCAATTGAAATCCGCCGCTACGTGGAGGAGAATTATAGCGACCGGCTGCTCTGATCGGTAGTAATCCGTGGTTTCTCTGATCAATACCAGGGGAATTCCGGATCAGTATCCTAACAAACGGGCCACGAACCGTGCGCGTACTTTCCTTATCCTATTCTCACCTCTTGCGTTTACTTACATGCCCTGCACTACCACAGTTGTACCGGGAGCGGTAGCTCAGTGCATCAACTGATGTCATTGCAGCGCCTCTGACTGGGAGGTCTTACGTTCGAGTCCTGATGGCGGCAGGATTATCGACACTACCTTTCCAGCTAGGTC
>BLKR01010031.1:0-73037 GCA_011170035.1 Teleogryllus occipitalis
TTAAGAATAAATCAATTCAAAATATCAATAACATTCATGATAATGTTGACCAACACGATCGATAACAGGACAAAATATCAATAACCTTTATTATTGAAAATTACAATCCATGTTCAAAAATCTATCACTAAAAATAAACTATAAAAACCAACAAACAAAAAAAATTGCCACAATAAATAAATAAAGCCTTTCTTGCTCGCGAGTGAATATAACTTACCACTTTCATTGAATTGGTCCTTCCCTTCAAGAATGGATATGAACACATTTATTAATAACCTTGCTTGTGAAAATGCTAAATAAATGTGGAACAGGCATAGGTAAATAAATACTAATTTGAGAAGAAAATAAATAGAATTTAATACACAAATAAAAATAAAATTTATACACTATGAAATGTACACACTATAAAATTAACATTATTAAATTTAACAAACAAATAAAATTTCAGGTCACTTCCCTCAATGTAATATTTTGAGTGAATAACTTGCCATTTTCTTTGAATTGGTCCTTCAACAACAGAATGAACACATTTCGAAACGACCTTGCTCGTGAAAATGCTACATATAGCTGGCCAAGTGAGAAAACAGGCGTAGGTAAATAAATACCAACTCGCTCAAGTGTCTGTCCTTGTGACTTGTTAATAGTCATAGTGAAGACAATTCTTAGCGGGAATTATTTTCTACACAACATAAATGGAAGGCTTAAATCAGAAGGACATAACTGAATTCTGGGTATTAAAACGGTCTTCCCTGAATCAATAACTACTGCAGAAATACAGAGGTCATGCAATGCCTTCACAATCATGCGCGTTCCATTTACCAAACCTTCTCTAACATTTAAATTTCTTAATAACATCACAATTGTGTTAATTTTCAGTGTAAGAATATGAGGTGGGAGACCTGATGGAGTTAAACTATTCAAGAATTCTAGAGGATATAACTGGGCAGAGGAGTGATCTTCACTTTCAACACAGTCAATACTATAATATGTTTTAGAAGGACCTTCCACCAAATTTTCAACAATGTCTTTATTAATTTCTGAACAATAGTAATTTTTGTGCACAGTATTGCAACATTTGTTAGAGCGTCAATATTTGTTTCATTAATTTTGTGGGTAAGAAATACATTGCTTATTAAGTCATCGTAATTGCATATACACTGTGAAGGTATTTCCACCAATTCATCTTGTAAGTGGTGAGATGACAATGTTCCATTTCCTAATTTTAATAACCACTCACTAAATTCTTGATCAGCAGCTGCTCTAATATTTTCTGTAAGTTTTCTTTTTTAATGAACTTCCAAAATAAACAATTTTTTACACAGTTTTCAACAATGGATAAACGGGTACCACGTCTAATAACTGGAAGGGTCCGTCTAAAATCTCCTCCAAACAGAATAACTTTCCCACCAAACAACAAATCACATTTCATGATATTCTGTAATAATTTATTTCAGACAATTAGAGCATTTTTGGAAACCACTGATATTTCATCCCAAATAATTAGTGATGCTTTTTGTAAAACCTTTGCTTCCACAGAATCTTCTCTGATTTTGGCCACAGATGATTCATGAATAGGAACTGGTAATTTAAAAAGAGAATGCATACCACCCTCCAATGTAGTAAACTTAAATTGTCATGAACTGCCAAACGATAGCAATAGTACCGCAGTTGTGTTGTTGAATTCCTAACTGCAGTTCTATATATATCAACATGCTGAATGCCTGGCTGCCATCCTGAATCACCACAGGGAAACAGGAGTGGATAGCTCATAGGGTCAACATGAGGATTCATGTTCGTTATAATGGAAATTCTCTCTGAGCTTTTTGATCTTACTACGAAGTCAAATTTTCCTGGTTTCTCCCCCTCATCAAACATAAAGGCTGCAGCTATTTCCTCCGATACTGGAATATTGTACCGACGCTTATCAAATGAATTTTCCAAGGAGAATTTTAGCTCCATATTTTGAACATGATCCGTAATGTTCTTCATGTGTTGAAAAAGCTGAGCATAAGGATTTATATGGAGAATAATTTCCTGTAAATTCTGCATAATATATCTATCACAAAAACGATTTTCATGCCTATCTATACGTTTTTTTTACGGCTTCACTTGCATCTAAAATGAATAAACCTGCATATAATGGCTGAATGTTATTTTCTGGAATCAAAGGCCCAACAGCATGATATATCTGTCCATGAATTTTTAGACAATAAGGCCCCGACCCTCATAAATGAACAGCATTTAACTGAACAGATGCAAAAGCCAAAGCATTATTATACTGCCGTATGTTTTCAAGATAATTTCTTGTTGTCGAATCATTTGCTTCGATTAGCTCTCTAAGAAACTGAGGCACGGCAATTGGTGGTAATTTTATTTTCCCCTTATGGCAACATATAGAAGTATTCTGCTCACCTCGGAAAAGTTTTGCAGAACAATGACAACATCTATAGTACATTCCACCAACACTGAACAATGGAACTTCACTGTCAGATTTATATATTCTGGCAGCATCATAACTAAGTGGAAGGTCTCTGCTTGCACTTCTATTGCGACGGATGCCATGCGTTTCATCTGCTTGAACTTGCATGTTCATTTGACAGAGCCCGCCTTTCCCGTTTTCTTCTGTCTTCTCTTTCCAGTGTAAGAGGTCTTTTACGTGGCATATTTGTCCTAAATAAAAAAAAACATCTATGAACATTGAGGATTTAATGTTAATAGAACTAAAATGTAATTCTTAAAATCATAATACATAGTGCTATTTAATTTGCAGAATTTTATCTTGAATATATATTTAATAATCAGAACATATATCTCTAAACTAACCTTTATTTCAAGTCCCTCTGCGCTATTTAAATGCACCAAGATGTAGGCAGAATGAAGGTTGAACCTATCAAAACAAAATATGGGAAATAAAATTGTTGCAAAAATGCATGCTTATATTATAAATAACCGCAAAATAGAGTGAAAACAGTAAATTTAGGTCTGAAGAATAACAAATACAAATATATTAGAAAGAATTTGAAGAGAAAAAGAAACTTTTAAAAGAAATAGAATCTTAAGAAAAAATTTTTAAGAGATTATCTAACATTACAAAAATAACTTTTAGTCCTAAAAATAAATAAAAAGACATTCATGAACATTGAGGATTTAATGTTACTGGAACTAAAATTTAATACTTAAAATCTTAATACATGCAAATAACAGGAATTTCGAAATTCTTATGGGCCAAGATACAAACGACTGTGGCACTCGTTAGTGTAAAAAAAGATAAAAGTGAGCCATACAATGTAATCTACTGCACATCTTGGAGTATGTTGGCATAATGCAATTGACTTGCAATGTAATTGGATATTACTAACCTTTAACCACTGGTAAACCGCACTGCACGCACATGAAACTATGCTATTCTGCTGCACCAAGATGGATGTAGAATTAAGCCATGTGCTCGTAAAAAATCTTGTACCTACCAATTCAAAATATCAAATATAAGACACTAATATAAAAATTGCACAGAACTTATCTCTGCGTGCGATGTAATCGGATACAATATACTAACCTTCGCTGTTAGCCAAATTCGCTGCCACTTCTCTGTAACTAAATTCGCTGTTCAACCGCACCGAACCGCACACGAACACCAAATGTATTGGCGCTTTCAAAATTCGCTTTCAGCAGTTACAGGTTCGCCAACTTAAATTTTGCGAAGAACGTTGAGTTCTTGTAACAGTTATTTTTTGTGAATACCTTATTACACTTGGTTGTCAGTCTGTAACTCAGTAAACTTTTTTACATTCACAACTTTCATTGTTCAATTTGTTTATATTTGGCCATGCGCTCGGAGACATGGCGTTATAATAATGATATGCCGCAGGTTCCCCAACTCATATTTTGCGCAGGACGTTGTGTTATTGTTTTAATTATTGTTTTGTAAATAACTTTTTAAGAATTACGAAAATGCAAAACTGATTACAATTGCGGAAATAGAAAATTTTTTTACACCGATAAACACCCTGATCATACGAATACATCTAGTGGTTATCTATATCTCAGATCACCATTTTACTGTATTAATTATATGGATTATAATCCTCAAAACACGCTTGCAATTTCTCTTGGATTGGTATTAATTATTGGTGGCGATTTCCAAACCACCGAAAGTGAAAAGTCTCACAAACAACGTTGAATTCTTTTGCAGCTGAAAAGAAAACGAAATTTTGATTCTCTGTGTTTTCGATTACGCTTTATTTTATTAATATAAGAAATCAAAAATATATCAATCGTACAATAATATCATTAATATAAGAAATCAAAATTGAAAATAGAGATTTTTGAGTTAAACAAAATATATTCTAAAAAACAGCTTTTTAAAAAAGGCAATGTACAAGTTTTCGAAACAAATAGTAGTTTTCGAGTAATTTGAGCTTGAAATTAATGCAATTTACAAAAAAAAAAATCATTTTCTCAATGGCCGCTTCAATTTTATTCTTCTAATTCGTAGATAGAACAGGGAGCGCTTAAAATAATGGAGCAGGACTCATTTTCGTTGAACTCTCTGAATACTCGCAAATTGCAAATTCATAAAAAATGCTAGAAAGTATCTGTTGTTGAAGTGCCACTGGTTCGATCTTCTGGAAGATCTTCTCTCAGTGCTTTCTTGAATATGAAGGTTAGTGATCGATTGCTTTCTTGTTTAATGCTTTCCGGGCTTTGTTAGCAATTGCTAATGTTATTATATCCTGTTGACATTCAATTTTTTAAATTCTTTAATAGTCTTTGTTCTTTCTTAGGGTGAGGTAAATTTAATTTGGTTCGAAATATTGAGACCCTTTCTCTGTTTCTAGTAATATAGGAATGTTCTAATCGTTATCATACATTCGAATTGGAATGAAAGTTTTCTGGAAGTGTTTACCTGGTAAATTTGCCTTTTCCTTTTCTGTACATTCAGCTTCTGTTTCACTTTTTAAAATTGATGTATCTACTTACTCTTTAAATACGCCTCGAGCCTTGCAGCCTGTGCACCGCGTACAAGATTCCCCACCTCGTACGAAGAAAATAGACAATTATGATTAGCGAAGTGGTTGAAGTAATTTGTGCCAATAAAATTTTATTGTCAAAATTATAGATGGAAAAATGCACTCAGTAATTTTATTTATCAACAAAATTTCATATTTCACCGAGATGAAAAATATTTTCATGTATCACAAGTGAATGAATGGGTGGCATGAGGGCACGTGCTCTTGTGAACGTTCAGTTAATGAGAATACGTGCCCTTGTGAAGGTTCACACGAGCTACAATTGGATCTTAGAGGTTATTGAAGAAATACGTCAGCTATTGTGGAAGGAGGTGGTTTGTTACGAAGTAGTTCGACGAGAGAGAGGGGAAAATTGAACAGAGTACATACCCTGATATTTTCAGGGGGAGGGGGTTTGACTAATGTGGAGTAATGAGAACTATTAATATATGAAGTGATTCTTGACTCGTTGGAATTATATGTCGTGTGGTTCTTAAGTGTAGATCAATGCAAGAAAAATAACACTCTATTGCCGACGTTTCGGTTATTTATTTGACCTTCATAGGGGCTACAATAATCGTTAGAAATTATTATACTTTATGAAGGCCGAATATGTTTGAAGGCCGAAACGTCTGCTATGTAAAGTGTTGTTTTCCTTACATTTACCTAAATTCAAGATCCACGCGACATATAAATATTAATTTGGACTCCCTAGCGGGTTCCCTTTCAGGGCCTAGGATTACTTTTAATCTCAAAATGCGACACAGGACAGTTTCCTTTTCTCTGTACCAAATAAACAAGTTCTTCCAACTTCCTAAACATTTTATATAAAGTGCAGCTGATGGAAATTAAATGTGCGGGAGACTACCGCATTTTATTTTTTTTAAATCTTTTAAATTGTCAGACAATTTTCTTCTGTAAACTTGTCCATGACGGAATCTCTAGAGAAGGAAACATGGCATGTGTGATTTAATGTGCGGACTGGCTCCGATTTGGCTCTCTGTGAACACACTAATTTTCAGAGTAGGTTTGTTTTTGAATACACTTTATTTTCTAGATCAATGCAAAGTTGCTTATATGAAAGCATTTCATTTAATTTAATACCTAAAGACTCACACCGTATGCTAATATTTGTCCTCTCTACTTATTCACTAATCTTGTATTAGATTTTCTGTTCTTTAAGTGGAATGTAGTACATACTTGAGTTTTCGGGGAGGGGTAAATAATTCTGTTTATTATAGCTCCCCATAGTCTCTTAATGTTTTTTTGTTCTTCTTCAAAGCTAATCCCTTGTCACGCTGTGACGTCTGCAAGCATATATACATTTTTTAATTTGACATATGACATTAAGTCAAGAACTGCGCCCTTCTCGACGTCCCACGTTTTATGAAGGTCGATCATTAGGTGAACTACTCTTTTATGTTCTCCATACGATGCGCAAGGAGATGCTCGAAGATTTATTTATTTATTTTACGTCAAAAAACAGTTAAAACTGCGTATGACGTGCTATGGGGAAAAGTGAATTGTGTGCACATTTTCAAAATTCTGTGATCCCTACACTGAGTCATATACTACTTAAATTTTGAAAACAGAAAAAAAACTCCCATGTAATAAAATCTATTTTCAAGGATAAATAAGCAATAAATTTTGGCTCTTATCCATGTTGTCCTTCGGAATAATACTTCCTGCCGCGACAACATGGAAACGATAATTTAAATAATTGTATTTCCCACTGAATTCTAGAAGACGTGCACAGAAAATGAAGTTACATTTATGTCCAGAAGCAAAACAAGGGGCAAACTCAGCATTTCCTCAATGGATCAGGGAAACTGGACGAAAAACCTGATCGAGATGGGGTTTTTGTTTCAGAGAAGATCGCGAGAAGAGCGAGCACTGCGGTCAGCCCTTGGGCAATGGCGTTTTACATACCTCCACGTATTCCTTCCACTAACTAACAAGTCGCAAAATTCTTATGGGCAAATGTAACTGCACGACCATCCTCAGAATCTGCCTTTGCCCGATATCGTTAATTGATCTTATCTCCCATATGTCACATATAGATTGAGCCACTTTTCCATTGTAGAGTAGACACCCACATTTTCAATGTTACAAGAAACTACGCCGAATGTGTGCAGATTAAAACAGTTTTAGTATTCCGAAGCGAAATAGCCCGAGCCCATAGCCGAAGGGCTAAAAGACACTGACTGACTACGACGTGACGAGATTTGACAAAAATAAAACTTAATGGAGGATTACTCCTCCTAAGCGCTCAATGCCTAACAAGGATTTCGAGACGCGTAGCATCGAGGTAGACCAGTAAAAAAAGGATTATATGGGAATCGTTCGATACAGATGACATATCAATGCTAAAATTATGGCACAAAAGGTGTAAATGTAAAGCAGTTAACCACACAGTGCCAGCACCTATCAATTTATAAACCCTCTAACATCCTTGCTCTTTGATTTCGCGGGAGGCTAATTCACATTATAAAGATGAGGTTTTCCCCACTTCTGTAGAAGAGCTGCTACTTACTGAGAGACATGAAACTCTTCAACATGAAACTCTTGCGCATAAGCGCATAGCGTAAATAGTCTCAACTTAAAGAAAAGGAAAATTCGTGACGATTTCAGGCATTTCAGATCGTTGTTCTTGAAGACAAAAGTGTTTGCGCTCCTGGCGAAATTTCGAATCAGCGTGAAAAGCGAATATAATGAAAAGAATACGAAAACTGAGGGGTTTGTGAAGTCGCTTCTGCTCCGGTGCACTCCCTATTCACAGGGCGCGACGCCCCCGCTCCCTGCGCCACCCCGCCGCCCCGCCGCCCCGCCGCCCCCGCCGCCCCCGCCGCCCCCGCCGCCCCCGCCGCCCCGCCGCCCCGCCGCCCCGCCGCACCGCCGCACCGCCGCCCCCGCCGCCCCCGCCGCCCCGCCGCCCCCGCCGCCCCCGCCGCCCCTGCCGCCCCCGCCGCCCCCGCCGCCCCCGCCGCCCCCGCCGCCCCCGCCGCCCCCGCCGCCCCCGCCGCCCCCGCCGCCCCCGCCGCCTCCGCCGCCCCCGCCGCCCGCCGCCCCCAGCCGCCCCCGGCCCCCCGCCCTTCGCCGCTCCCTTGCCGCCCCCTGCTGCCTCTCGCCGCCCCTGGGCCGCCCCCGCCGCCCTGCCGCCTCCCCGCCCCCCGCCCCCCCCGCACCACCAGGTCCCCCCGCCGCCCCAGCCGCCCCCGAACTCGAACGTCTCGCTCTCACCAACCCCGTCCCGCCCCCGCAGCCCCGAAGCCCCCACCGTCCCCGCCCCCTGCCGCCGGCCCAGCGCCGAGGCGCGGCAATTTGAGCTGAGCGCGCTCGCATCCTGGCGGGTCGGCGGGGGAGGGGGACGATGGCTCGGTGTGTTTTCAATCAGAGAGCGAACGCGAGGAAAGCATCAGCGAAGGAGGGGCAGCAGGAGTGGGGGGTTGTGCGGCCGGGGGGTGATAGCGGTCGAGGCCGAGGTGGCGGCGGCGGCGGCGGCGGCGGCGGCACGGCGGGACCCTCGCCTTCTGCCTTGCTGCTTCCCTCGTGTTTATTGCCTGGCGCATCTGCGCTCCCCCTTCTCCCCTCTCCGACGCACAGGGGCTGCCCAGGCAATCGTGGCGCTGCCATTTGCACCGCAGAATTGCTTTTGCTCTTTTATTAACCGATCAGTGTAGAAAAACGCCGAGGGAATGTTTGCCAGTTTGTCGCAGCGGAAGACGACATTCAGCAAAATTTGGTTATTGAGAGATGGAAGAGATTTCTCCCATTTCTCTTATTTCTCTTTCACGCTAGTCTTCTTGTCGTTGTATATTCTCATGTACAATCGTTCCTCGCTGAATTAGTGTGTATGAAGTATGTGTACGTAAGTGTGCTGGAAGTATGTAAGTGTGTGGAAAGCTCTTTTTCGTAAGACAAAGCGGTCATTGTTCGTGAATATTTCGTGAATTCATGAATTCCTTTTGCATTAGATTATTCGTATACGTCTCTATTTGAGTTGGAACGTATAGAAGAAAATGTATTACTGAACGAAATCATATCTGCCTTTCGGCGGAGCACAACCCTTTTCCTTCCTTAATTTTAATTCCACGCTGCGAACCACGCTAGCAAGAGACACTATTTCGCTTGGTGGTGGTGGTGGTGATGGTAGTGGTTGTGGGGGGCGTTCTTCTATGTACTAATTCAACCTGAAAATCTGCTGCCGCCATTCTTCCTGGATTTCGAAACTGTATTAGATATAATTTTCTCTCCGCTGCATCCACGATTTGCACCTGAGATAAACCTGTAAATGTGGCTCAGGGGATTACTTGGTGTCACTGTGGTGCCTCAGACCGGGAGGTCCTATGGTTCGAGTCCCGACAATGGCAGGATGGCAGCTAGACAGATAGATCGAGTTCAGCCGCTGTCTAGAGGAGAATTCGAGCGGCCGACGGCTCTGATCGGTAGTTTTCCATGGTTTCTCCAATCACGCTGCAGCATTCTGAGTAGAGATGCTAAAATTCTGTGAGTAGTCATTAATAAACAAAATTCGCTGACTACTCACAATTAGTACTGGTCATAAAATATATTTTATAAATGCTAAAATACTAGCTAAAGAGAATACAAGGAATCCAAGATTGGTTTTGGAAAATTTGTTTATAAAGACTACCATCTGTGGCAACTCGCAAGTTGAGTCAAATTCACTACACTTTATGATAATTTATTGAGCAATTTTAAACAACGTAATTAGTAGTGTTTAGTTTGGATATAATTTTTTGCCCCCGCCACCCCTTCCGAAACTTATTTTTGTTGGTAAAACTTGAATATAGACGTTTCTTTCCTTCCTCTCTTGCGCCTAATTTTGACCGTTAGAGTATAAGTTTTCTTTATCGCAATTGACACGTCAGGCCAACAATTTGTTCGCAATCGCGGCCGTAATTCCACGCAAAATTACGCGATCTTATTTCAAAATTTATCTTTAAGGAACAGATTTCATTCAGGGAAAAATCTTTATCTTCATAATTGTAGAAGGAAAACGCCGAAAAAAATTTTAATTTTTGCCATTTTCGAAAAATTAGAGTTTTCAACGAAAATGGGACTTACACCATTCTCCTAAACGTCCTTCACACAACCCAACAACAAAATTTAATAAAAAACGATGATGCCATTTTTTTTTAAAAATTGGGAAAATGTCCCAGGGACTTCATGTGAAGTACTCCAAAAACTAAAATTTCGGTTTCAAATTCAAGGGGCTGCGACATCAAGCAGATCGATTGGGGAATATCAATTTTGGAGACAATCATCTGAACGGTTTAGCCGCTAGCGTTGTTCGCAGACGGACAGACGGACGGACGGACGGAAGGACGGACGGACAGACGAACGGACAGACGAACGGACAGACGGACGAACAGACAGACGTTTTGCTGTAATTCCACTTGTCGGTATCAAGTACCCACAAAACATAGGCATGGCAAACAAAACAAGGCTACACCACGTGTTAGTAGATTTTTTAAAAAAAATAGCAATTAGATTTATTCACTTTTTCAGTTTTGGGGCATTATAATAGAAGTTTCTTCTGCAGAATATTCACAGTTTTTTCGCGCAGCATTTCATAACTTTTCTCTCTACTGCGTAAGCGGTAGCGAAAAAGTAAGACGTGATTGTTTCTAGCCAGATGAGGGGCAAATTTAGCCTCGAAACGTCGCGTATTTGAAATGATAATAAATGGTTCTTTAATGGAATATTTTATTCAAGAATCTGTTCGTCGAATGAATGGCAATAAATTTACATTTGAAATGTGTATTCAAATTAACGTAAAAAATCTATCTTCAATACGTACATTTGAAGCGCATATTCAGATACCAGAAAATTTTCTGGGTTTCATAAAATATTGATTTATAAAGATTTCAAACTGTTACAAAATAAGGAGTCTCATGGGTACAAAAGCTATAGCAGAAATAATATTTCCCTATATTACAGGGTACATCGCTAGACACATATTCGACGAAAATCAGTACAACCATGATTGGCCAGATTTAAACATCTAGGTAGCGGACGCCAGAGGGAAATAAACTGTGGAATATGGGATTTCCTATTACTGAAGAGTGTTCTTGAATATTCAAATCAACACATGGTCACAACATATTATCAAGTGCTCTGCTAATGTGCGCCAAGGTTGAAGAGTTCACTGAAAAAATGAAAGTCATAGTTTCAATAGATATTTTTACATGCTAATATGTGTGACTTCCTTTTTTAGCTCATTCAAACTAATTCGGACACATAGACATCCAATTAATGGAATTTCACAGGGCCAGATTAACTTTGTAGGGGTTCTAAATATAACCGAACCAGGGGGGCCCCTGAACATATTGAAGAATTAAATACGTGTATGTAAATACGAAAAGAAGAAAAAATAAAATTAATAGAAAATTAACATTTATAATCTTTGCAATATCAAAATATTTTTATAAATTCATAAACCAATATCAAATATTTTTTTGGAAATGTTGAGAGCCCCTCTTTCATTCCGGGTGCTTTGTTTCACGCATTAATCCATTTCTGAGTCTACACTTAGTAACAGTGTGAGACTCGCTTTCCAAACCCGCCGAAAACACACGCGCCGCCGGCTGGCGTCGAGCCAGCAAGACTCGAAGCCGCATCGTGCGCCCGCCATCGCCACCGACCGCACCACCCAGGACCAGATCTTTTCATTTTCTCCCAGGCGCAGATTGACGTCCACGATTTCTTCTCTCGAGCGGAAATACTCTGGGAAGGGCCGAGGGAGACGCGAGGCAATAAGCCCAGCATCCCCTCCCCACCATTCCCTCCTCACCACCATTGTCTCCTCCTGCTCTTCGCCCCCAAAAAGCAGTGGACGCCGGCGCCGCGTCGCCGGGTGCCGGCAACGGCCCTCGCAGGTGACGCTGTCGCCGCCCGATATTGCGGTCGCGAATATCGCCCCAGGGAAGGCAGGCAAGGGGCGAGTTGGGAGGAAGGGGAGGAGGACGACTCGGCGCAGAGGGGGAGGCGGAAATATTGGTCTCACCACGGCTCTAACGAGACCCGCGACGCGCCCACAAAGAAAATTGCCTGAGAGACTGGGCAGGCACGAAGAATCAGTGATGAGAGAGAGAGAGAGAGGGGGAGAGAGAGGGGGAGGGCGAGGCAGATGGGAATATCAAGAGGGTGAGATAACAGAAGGGGAGAGAGGACGAGAGAGGTGAAGAGAAAGGAGAGAACAAGGGAGAGGATAGAAGAAGAGAAATAAAGAGAGACAGAGACAGAGAAAAGAGACGTGGAGGCGATACATGAGAACGAATCAGATTTGTGAGGATGGAGAGATGGAAAACTGATATTGAGGTGAAAGGTATCTTAGCATCGGAGATTATTAGACGTCGAATTGGGTTAAACGAAAGTTTAAGTTCCTTATTTCATAAAGCGGCATGCTTACAGTTCTTCTTTACTATAACGTGATATGGAAATTTCGAAATGGATGGCGCTGCCTATAGAAGACGTTACTGCAATAATGGTGTCGGTGATAGTGTCCATTCCTTCAAGATTACTAGACCATGATCTGAATTTCTTTAAGTGATTGGAACAAATGTTAGATAAGATGTGCGTTGTATCACGCTATTGAAAGAGTGCGGGAAGAAAATTACTGTTGATTTCTTCCTATGGGGTAGGGGGAACTGGGGCACATTGACAAGGTTTTTTCTAAGAATTTTTTTATGCCCAGAAAAGAGAATTTTCATGTTATTTTTCCATGTGATGTCAGCAAAACTAATGTATTGTGTAGTAACACATGTACAATCGTTGTTTTTTGAAGTATCTGTACATTAAAATTAAAAAAAAACTAAAAAATTCATTCGTATCAATGTGCCTCATTCCGGGGTAGAATGATGCACCTCATGGCGAACTTTGATTCATCATGCGTCACTTTGATACGTTTGGGAAATGTGGGGAATTGCACATTTTCCATAGGAATTAATTAGCAATCCATTTTATATTTATTTAAAGAAATTCAAATTACCCACAGTTTATTTGTAAGGAATATTAAAGCAATCAAAAGTATAATTAAATGCATAGCGGCCTGATATTCTTGCTGTTCCTTGTGTGATTGTTGTCGGTGTAGCTTTGCCATATAAGGTATTTTAAACATGGCATTATCTTCTTCATCAAGAAAAAGGAAAAAGAAAACCAGGTTTTCTGTTCATATCCCGTACGAGATGGTCATCATCAGTTTTTCCTTTAACTTAGCCAATGTGAACAATCGATCTCATATTTGCAAACCACAATTTAACAAAGTCATCATCACCAATATTTTGGTCAAAAGTATCTGCTTCTTCCATTGATGTTTCTTCATCTCACACGTCACTTAGATTCGAATCAACTGATGTAAAGTCACACATCTGCCCTAGGAATGTTTCGGATTCTTCTGATGAATATAATTCTTCCACCTTGTTACTCTTACTCTCTCGCGTCACAGGTTTGGTGTCTTCTATCCCCAGCAGCAGTTTTGTGATGTTCTTTAGTTTTTGGTCTCTATTCCTTTGCTGTGCTGCAGCACACACGGGGCACATTGACACGCTTCAAAGTGCCCCAAGCAGTTTTCTTGAATAAGATGATATCTGTCCCAACACATAATAATTTACCTAACAAAAAGAAATAAGGAATTGACAAAGTAGTTTTATTTACCAAGGAGGGTATTCTTTCCAGTTGAAAATACTGGAACGACTGTATAATACCCCTGCAATTGTACAGCTAAAATTTACTTTTCACTAAAACAAACAAATTAATCACCCATCTAATTTCATCGAACTACTGAATCCCGCCAAGACGTTCTGTAGGTAGCTGTGTGCACTAGAGCCCTCGTTTGGAGCTGTTGTGAAACTTCCTGTAATGACCTTGTGAGCAGTAGACGGGCTGTATCCAGGGGCCCCATGCATCAATGTGTCCTAGTTCCCCCTACTAGAAGTAATACGCCGTAAATCACACGGCAACGGAGACTCTCTCTCTCTCTCTCTCTCTCTCTCTCTCTCTCTCTCTCTCTCTCTCTCTCTCTCTCTCGAGGATACAGTACTGAGTTTTTGACATTCCACTTGAGTAAAGCAACGAGAATACAGGGGACATGTTGAGGAAATAAAAGTGAAGTAACCGAAAGGAAGCAAATAGGGAGGAATTTCTATGTGATATTGACGCATTCAGAATTTTCAAACAAGCTGAAATGTACAGGGACGTCCCTTATTTGATATGATTGTATGGTGGTCCTTTCCTACTTGATTTTTCTCTTATACTGATGCAAGCGAATAAAATACACGTGGACAAAATTTCTATCTGCAAAAAAACTAATTTCTCTAGTCTTCTGTTTTCAGCTCCAAACCCAACCCTCAAATTCTCCTATATCAAGTCCTTTGGAGGTCAATTTAAAGCCTTCTCCGGGCCTGAATAACCCATTAAATTCTAAATTATATAATTAAAGCATATTTATATATAATTTGCTTCCAAGTCATTATTTTAAACCCTTTTGATGACGATGATCTGAAAAGCACCTGCGATACTTCAAAAATGGGTAGTATAAAAGTGTTTATTTCAAATTAAATGGGGTGCTTCGAAAAGGCATCTTAGATCGATCACTAAGGAGCGCCATGTATTTAGATTATAATACAGAACCTCTTCGAGAAAGTGACGCCAAACCTTTCCTCAAAAATGTAATGATGAAGTTAATAAGCCATAAAGCGATGGCCGAAAAGTCGGTAACACAGCCAACGATGTGATGTCTCCCGCACAGCCGAGAGCTTTTACTCTAGCCGCGGAAGCTCACGTCACCATCAGCATCATCATCATCATCATCATCATTTTCATCATCATTTTCATCACTTACTATGCAGTAACAGCGCTTCCCAGAACAGCGCCTTTAGATTAGACCCCAGGAAAAATCTTCCACAGCAAAACGTGAGAAAGGTAACATTTTCTTTCCCATATGGAATTCCTTCTGAAAGAATTGAAATGCAGAAGCGATCATTAGGATGAAGTGTATTTTAGGAAGCAAAAATAGAAGAAGAATCTCTGCTGACGTCTTCACAGAGTATGTATCCGTCAGATGAGTACTCTTGTTCTTGAAATAGATCCTCAGGTAAGTAAAGTGTTCACAGACGTGTCGTAGATAACAACGCTATGTAGACAGTGACAATTACGAATTTCAAAGAATAATCCTTACACTTTGTTTCAGACTCTTCAAAGTAGTATGTCAGTAATATTTCTCGGAAGTTTTGGAACAATTCTATTACTGTCTCGTCGAGCGTAACTTGTAGGAGGAGGAGGGGACAAGTGAACAGCTTCCCACATTTTGAGTTTTAACCAATGGAATTTTTCACAATTACGTAAAATGTGTAAATGTATTTATACATTGTTAAATACGTTTCAAAATATTACAATTACTATAAAAAAATGACCAAGTGGAAATATGTAAAATAATAATTAAATAATAAAGACAAATAGGAAAATTATCTGTTTTCCATTCTAGAAAATGTTAATTGCCAGCACTTTTCAGAAGCGCGAGTTTAGCGCTGCGCCGTGTAAGCGGCGTAGGAAGTGTAGTGCCGTTACATCCGTCATACTACACCTCGCATTTCCTTCAGCGCGACATCACAGTTTGCGACCGAACTGATCATTCGTAAATGCCAAGAAGCAATTTCAAGGAACGGACGTATGTAGAAAATGAAGAAATATTTAGATATTTTTGTGTCACGACATAATTGCAATGGATGCTAGTGTATGTCAATATTTTCTGAGGGGCCACGGACTTGTGGCAGGACTGGTTGGAGGGGTGCAAGCAGACCCCAGACCCCACAGGGCCGAGGAAGATGAAATGGTTATGCGCTTATGCAGCACTGTTATTCAGTAGACTCATGTAGATTTACGCCCTAGAGCGTTGCTATGAGACGGGAAAAGACGAGAGCATAGTGTGGCGTCATACGGGTGTAATCAGTACACAGACGAGAGTGGGTTGTAATAACAGCAGGTTTATTCACAATTTAGACCGTAGTCACAAATAACCAATGCACTGTATACAAAAAACTAACTAAATAGACCCCACTGCTAGGAGAGATATTTACAACGGCTACCACACCGCAACATACTACCAAATGTTTCGCCGTGCGTAGTACCGCCTGCCGCGAGACCGACTACATGTCTCACTAGTCACGACAATAACTGACGGCTTCTTGCGCCGCGTGCACGTTCGCACCTCTCACGGACGACCTACGCTGCTGCTGCCAGGATCACAAGAAGGGCGAGCTATTGTTCTCACGGCCCTTAAATAGCCCTCGCGACGCTGCCCGCCAACTCCATTGCCTCCGCCCTAACGACACGCACACTCTGTCGGAAAAACCCCGTGCGTCATAGCTTCTGCCTTTGTCTACGCATCCGGTGCACACCACGCGCCACGTGCCCACGCTGTTTTAGCGACACGACGCTACCATAGACTCCGCGACCGGAGTCAGTTGCTACTTGGCTGTTCGGGAGACGCCGCGACCTAGACACAGGTGCCAACTTCTCGACCGCCATTCTGCGGCCTTCCTCAGGGCAAAATGCAGTGACATGCGAAAACACACGGATACCGCGCAACTCAGTGGCCCAGGCTACTGTCACTGACCCGCCTGGGCAACTGTCGCTGACCTGCCCGGGCAACGAATAGAGAGGTTTCTTTGAGATGAGTAAGTCAGTGATGGTTTCTCACTGAAGGGAAAGGAGGAGAATCGTTCTCACAGATTTTCTTCTTTTAAATGTAGTAACTAAATTAAATTATTTTCTGTGATGTTTGAGGGGAGAGGTATTCTTTTAAGTTCACAGTCTGATTTTTTTTACAACGCGCGCTTTGAAGAGACCCGAAACGAGCAAAATCGCTCTAAGAAGGAACTGTCTTTCATCCTTTCAAGTGTTAATCGTTCATATCTTACAGCGCTTCTGCGATAGGAAAAGGAAAATTGTGAGAATGGGCAGAGAATGGGCAAACCAAGGCGACGCTTGTAATCTTATTTATTGTATGTTTTATGAGAAGGAATTTATGCAATTGTCTTCTTTGCCTTTCCTGCTCTTAAGGTAAAAATGTTCACCAGCTGACACTGGTAAGATTCTATCAATGATTTTATATGATTACTCGTATTTTTATATATTTGTTTTACAGTTACAACTTCCATAATTCAAAATTATTTCGAAGATTTGTGCCGGTCGCTTGAACTTCATATCAAATCAATGAAAAAGAATCGTGAGTAATTCGAAAATTTGCCTTCCTTAATTCAAAGTATTTCTGGAGCTGCGGTGACTCAGTGCTAGTTTCCTGACCTGAAGGACCTAGGTTCGAATTCCAACGTAGTTTTTATCTGGTGATTCCGTTCAGGGCGGCTCTGAGTTCGATTTAGCCTCTTTTTTCAAATGAATTCCAGGGTTTTTCCTGATTGTAAAGGCGGCCGGAGCTTTGTGTTCTCCACGCAACCTCCTTCTTGTGCCTTTACCTCGCCCTTAGGCCATATCGTCCCTGTGTGCAATTGCGCAGGGTTACATTACCTTTACTTAATTCGAAGAACTTGTACAAATTATTTCCGAAATGCATGATTCCTCAAGAAAATCGGTCAAAGTTGAGTTCACAGGAGATTTACTCGACGCTTGAGATTATGGCATTGGAGTGAATTTTAAAGAATACGTCACGATTGACGACAACGTAGAAGAGCTCTTAGATCAATACATTTAAACAGAAGTGTTGAATACGAAAATTGCAGATTAATTTGACGTAGAGAGGGAAGCGCAAATGAAGCAGAAGAGACACACCTCTACATTGTCGGAGACACGTCGTTACTTTTGTCGTAAATTTGTATTGTATTTTTTGTCGGCATATTAGAGAGTTTTTGCAAGTTGTGAATTCGAAAAACGGGGCACGACTATTGCGGAGTGAGCTCTCATGCACATGCGCCGACTTCGATTGCCGGGATTTCCATTGACGAGATACATTTCAGAGCCTTTGTCGTATACGAGAAGCTGTACGAGAAGTAAGTGGTTGACGGTCATCGAGTTGTTTGTGTTGGGAGTTCTCTGGAGTGTCTTGGTTTTGTGCCGCGCTTAGAGAGTTGTGATCCAAATTATTTAATTTAAAATGGAAACATCAATGATTGAAACATCTGTAAGTACTTCTACTTTATGGCAGAATTTTAATACAATTTGATTTTAGTGAGCTGTAGGATGTGTTAAAAGTTGAGTGGTGGTGTATGACTCGGAGGTTATGTGTAGGTATAGGATTTTGATGTCTTAAAAATAATGCATTTATCCCTCGAAAATCTTGAAAGATTTTCTCCAAAAGTGATCTAAACCGTACATATCTTTGTGATATAATATTTCTGTGAAATATTTCTGTGATTAGAGAAGCAAATTACGTGCGAGTAAAATGTTTAGAATTAGTTGTGTGAAGTAAAACTCACTTTAGAATTAAAATTAATAATATATCCTTATTGTTAATTGTTGAATGCAATTAAAAGCTGAAATTCGTTGGCTGGAAAGGGTCGTTCAGATACTGGTGGCTACTCCGTAGTTTCATGAGGAAACCAAACAATTCCTTATCCAATCCCATCCACTAGCTTGTATCATTTCCTATACACATGTGCTGCAAAGATAGTTTTACAATAATTTTCCAAAATTATCACAGTTATAAGACTTTTATACATTGCAAAAACGCATGCAGGGTAGCATTTTTCTGAAATGTCACCTTCCATAATTTTCCTGAAATAGAAAATTTTTCTTCACACAAAACCTTCTAAATCAATAATTAATTGAACACCCTATAAGAAATAATTTCTGATAAGTTATCAAATCAGAAGTGGTTCTGAGGGTTTGTAAAAAATTCACTAGTACTAAAAAGAGTTCACTAGTTATGAAGGATGTGAAAATATACTAAATCATCAAAATTATAATTGTAGTTTGCAAGATGTCATACCACTAAATATAAAACATAAGTTATGTTGAATATATTTGCTTTCAATATTTCTAATGTAAAGCTTGCAACATTTTGTATTGCATAATTTTTTACATTTATATATTAATTTAACTTTTTAAACATTAATTTAATAGACTGAGAAGAGGACAAAATTGCGGTTTTTGATGGCTGATGACTTGTATCTCCTTAAAGAGACTCTAGCATGCAATCTATATGAATACAGAAGTAAATGGAAGACAGCGTATACAAATTTCATGAAAATCAGTAAAAAAACTTTTCGTTCCGTGCTATCAGAGAACACATTGATTATTTAGCCAATCTGTATATTAAAGATGATAAAGTGAAACTAAGAAAATCGAGAACTGAAGAGGAATATGGTGAGAGGGAGCTGTTGCTCGAAGAACTTTTTTCTTTAAAAAATGAATTTCCGAAAAATACAAAAAATAATAAAAATGAAGCCTAGAGGGGTGTTAACATCAGAAATAGTGCAGTGATTGCTCTTAGTGAGGGTATAATGCTAGAAAGTGAGTCCGAGATGGAACATGAGGTATTGGAACGCGATGTGTCAGTGATATGTTGATATGATGATGATATGATAATGAGGAACTTAGTGAACCCCAGAATACCACAACTACCCCCACTCCGAATTCCACTTCCAACACCACCACTCCCACTCCCTGTGAGAGAGAGGAAATGTTGGAAGTTTTCAACCAAGTGCCAACACCAAGAACTTCTCGGCGTGTCAGAATTGCGAGGAAGGATGAAAAAAACTCCCTGGCAGAAATGCTGAAACTAAACAGAGGGATTTCCAGTTAGAACAAAGGAAGCTGGATTTGATGCAGCAGAAAATTGACTTGGAGAGGAGGAGGTTAGAACTCGATGAAGAAAAATTTAAAAAAATTATGTCAGATGCATGAAAAGCAAAACAACGATTAATTTATTAATTGAAAAGCTATTGGGGAAAGAAATGTAAAAATACGAATAATGTATCAATGCTTTTTTTATTTCTTTAGAATTAAAATTTACATTTTTATTGGTATCTATTTGTGTCTTTGTGTCTCTATCTTAAGTAGTCATACAATGTAGGTGATTCAGTTCCAAAATATTGGGCTGTCTGATTACCATATAAGTAAGAATGACAATTTGTTAAAATTGTAACAGCTTTGAAGTACATACTGCAAATGTCTGGCAATAAACATTTTTGGTTATTATTGAAGTCTATAAATGCAAATTCAGAAATCATTTCCTGAAAACCCCATTTAACTGCTTGCCGAACTGAGCTCATTGTAACATTAAACATTTGCTGATTGTAAGCCTACTGGGGCGGAAGGGACAAATCAAGCAACTGGTGATTGGTTATGTAGGATCACCATAAATAACAAAATTTTTCTTTACCCTGCAACACAGTTCTTCCAGCTGTTTCTGCAGTCCTAATTGCCTGAAAATTCCTGCATTATACATTCTTCCAGGATATGCTCCATGAAGACTCACTACTAGTTAAACAGGAGTCAAAACTGGTATTTAACACAGTGGCCAGAGTAATAGAATTCTTGCCTTGATGATGGTCAATAAATCTTCCTGGCAGTTCCATCAATAAATCCCCAGCTGTTCAATAAAGGAGACCCTTTTGCTGTAACTGCCTGACAACACCAAATTTTTACTTTAATTTGAACAGATGCAAATTCATAAGAACCTCTTAATTATTTACATTAATTAAGTGATTTTACTTACCTTGGAATAGTATTGCAATTTTTCCCCATTGAGACATTTTAAATTTCGAAATTCCCTTAATAGATGACCCTTATTCTTCACTATAATTTGCTAATAATGTAGATATTCGAATAATCCTACCGGCAGGGGTGGCTCAGGGCACCAATTTATATCACTACAGTTCCTCTAATCCAGAGGTTCTAGGGTTTGAGTCCCTAGGATTTTCGACTCGAGTTAAATAGCTAGGCCAAGTTCAGCAGCAGCCTCCAGAAGAATTCTAGTGGCCAGCTGCTCTGATCGCTAGTTTTCCGTGTTTTCTCCGATCAACACCAGGCGAATGCCGGAGCAGTACCCTAACAAACAGGTCAAGGACCGCGCGACCTATCCTACCTCTTCCTTGTCCTGTCCTCACCCCTTACACTTTTACACTCACATGCACTACCTACCACACTTGTCGGGAGACCAGTTGAGAACTTAGCCCCGGGGAACGAAGCTTGTCGCGAGTGGGCTTGACCCGAGTGGGCTTGTCCCGAGTGGGCTTGTCCCGGCGTACATCGCTGATGGGAGACACCTGGTTGGGGAAAAATCCCCGCAAGCCGACATAGGTCCGCGTCGGATCTCGCCATCCAGAGGGGGAAGATCGCTAAAATCTGTAGCTGAGTTGCCTTTGCAAATAGTTAAGGCGGCTCCAGACATTCGTCACTCGGCGAGTAGCTAGCAACCGCTTCCGAATCCGTAGTAGTGTGGACAAGTTGCTGGCTATTTGCTGAGCGACGGACATTCGGTGTTCGCCCTTCATCAAAAGCAGTGAACATTCCCCGAACACATCAGCTGTTCGGGATTGGCTCGCTGCTCGGCGAATGACGAATATGCGAAGCCGCCTTTATACGGGAGCGAATATTTTCATATCAATTTTTGCCAAAAACGCTCGTTGCTTCATAAATTCATAATTCAACTTAATATGTATATAAGTTAGAACAGACATCCCAGAGCTCAAGAAACCATATTGTCCCCGTAGTACGTCACACAGTTTTTAACTGTTGTTGACGTGAAGTAAATAAATAAATAAATAAATAAACGATCCGTGGTGCCCCATGTGACGTCACGGCCGGACACACTGTTTGTGTTGGGTTAACCCCCTGCTGCACTGCTTCACGTACACATTGCTCCAGGAAAATCTCGTCGTAGTAACACCTTGCTGGTGAGAGTGCTTACTGTTCTTTGGCTCGACAGTCCGCTACGGACCTTAGACGACCTGCGGTGACCCAGCCTCTCGGCCATGGGAAAAGGGGTTCGTGTGGTTAGCACGAAGACATCCCTTCACCCTATTTACTATTCTTCATAACCGTAGGGTGGACTTTATCATCGTGTTTTTCATGTCTCCCCAAATATTATTTTTCGAGGTTATATTAATTTTCAAAGTTTTCGAAAAAATGGTGGCATCGCTAAAGTTAATCATTTTTAACTCGCGTAGTAATTATGATAGAAATTTAATATTTTGCAACATTCAAGAACAAAAGATGCTCTTTCATTTGATGTATAGATTGAATTCATTAAATTAAAGAAAATCATTTTTGACCCTTTTTTAATTCTCCCAAAACTCGAAAGATTACTCGACAGACAAAAGTAACAAGTGGGACTGCGAAATGATTCTGAGAAATTAAATTCAATAGAAATGTCTACTTGCTGTTTCTCTGCAGCGTTTTGTAGAGCGTCACCCCTCTATTACGTGCCAATCAACAGTAGACGATTACCATTTATACACCGATTACTTTCACAGAGCAATAAATAGAAGTATCCCTTCACATCGTACAGTGTGCCAGATGTTTCTTTTTTTATCAAAAGCCGTTAAAAACTTTGTGACATGCTATGGAGAGAAGTGAATACTGTGCACGTTTTCAAAATTCTGAGATCCCTATCCTAAGCCATATACTACATGAATTTTCAATACTGAAAGAAAATGACAGTTTTTTTGCAAGTATTGTCAATAAAATATTCTCTCCGATGCAATAAAATCTATTTTCAAGGGTAAATCAGCGATAAATTTGGGCTATTATCCCTCATCATGTCCTTCGTCAAGTAATAATACTTTCTGCTGTGACAACATGGAGAACGATAATTTGAATTACTATATTTTCCGCTGAATTCTAGAAGATGTGCACAGATAATGAAGTTACATACATGTCCAGAAGCAAAACAAGGGGCCATCTCAGCATTTGCTCAATGGATCAGGGAAAATATGGCTGTTTCCGTAGATTTTGATTTTCTAGCGCGTTGTGGTTACTGAGAAAGGTTTCCATTCGTAGGTAAAAATGTTTCTAATATTTTTGAAATAAAATGACAAGAGAAATAGTTCAATTATTTTGAATTTCATTTTTGTCGCCTTTTTTGAAAAGTGGCTTAATCTTAGCTGTTTTGAAAATATGTGGAAAAGTTCCGGTTTAGAAGGATGCATTAAATATGTGAGTTAACGAGTGTAAAATGGCAGGCACACAGATCTTTAACCAACAATCCGGAAATTCATCTAAACCAGTCGATATATACACACACGGCCTTCATAGCCGATTAAATTCAAATTAAAAAGCGTGAAACGGATTCAATTTACTATTAAACGAGCGGAATATATACGAATAAAAGTAAGTGATGCAGTTGATTAAATTGATATTTCTTTTTTACTTCACATTACAGATAATGTTGTTAATTGACCTTTTCATAAAGAAATGAAACTAGGTATTTTGTTTGCGTCTTCTGTTTTTTCCTTCTCAGGATTGAAGGCTAGCTTTTATTGAGAATATTGTGATTACCCCCCTCACTACGTCGCATGATACCTTTCCTTGAGACATTGCCAAGCGACGAAATGCCATTCAGCACTCACATTGAAGACATCTTTGTGGAAGCATAATTGATTGATTGATTTTTTCGTGTTTCCGGGCGCGTCAACTGCTGTGGTCATTAGTCCCGTTAGTGTAGTGCATGTTTTTCTCTCAGGAGATGGCGGTGGTCTTCCCCCGCTAGATGGCGAGATCCGGCGCCGACCTACCGTCGGCTAGTGGGGTTTCCCCCTTACCAGGACTCTCCCACCAGCGGGGCACCGCCCCAGCCGGGACAAGCTCTAAGCTCCTGACCGGTCTCCCGGAATATGTGATAGTGTAGTGCATGTTAGTGTAAGTATGTGTGCGAAAGGGGAGAGGATAGGACAAGGAAGAGGAAGGACAGATCGCGCGCGGTCCGTGGCCCGTTTGATAGGGTACTGCTCCGGCATTCGCCTGGTGTTGATCGGAGAAACCACGGAAAACTACCGATCAGAGCAGCCGGCCGCTAGAATTCTCTTCCAGACAGCAACTGAATTCGATTTAGCTAGAAAGCTAGTGTCGAAAATTCTGCCACCGTCAGGACTCGAACCTAGGACCTCCCGGTCAGAGGCGCTGCAGGGAAGCATAAACTGGCATTGTTTTGTAATACTATCCACTTACCCCATCCGCAAAATATGTCTGTTAACACTGTCATACTCTTACTTGAAAAGTCTTGTGAGTTTACACTGAAGAGTGTGAACTGAATTTGTGTCGTGTTTCAGGCATCCATAAAAAGATTTTTTTTATTTTTGATTTTTTTTGCTTTCTTTGAAATTTAGCACACAATGATGCAGAGTAGCTAAGGCATTAATTCACAGCAGTCTTTGAATTCCATCTTCAAGGTCGAAAGAATAATTTTCTAAAAGAAATCACACTGGACAACGAAAACTTGTAGCGTCAAATTTTATTTTTATGTCATGAAGAGAGCAGAAGACAGCAGAAGAAACAGAAGACGGACTTACTCGGTCAGTTTCTATATTACTCGTATCAGGTGATACGTTAGGGTGACCAGGGCTAGCGGTGTACGTTTATTCATCATTGTCACTGCCCAACATATTTTCAGCATTAACAAGTATGGTCGATTCTCACGTTCCGGAAAAAAACTTCACTTGACTCGTCACGAAAAGGAATTTTGATAACCAGTTTTTCCAAAACTTATAATTTTTTTTTACTACAATCAGTCAATTTCAACTTCTCAAGAATGCTGGTTGTAAGAACCTAACACTTCTTCTGGAATTATACATTTTCATATTAAGAAAATGTAAATAAAAATAGTATTGATATTATTATCTGTCTGCTGGTTATTGAGATTGGGTCACAAGAAAGAAAACACGCATTTTACATTGCCGACGTTTCGGCCGTATATTTGGCCTTCATCAGGGCTAGAGAACAGATAAAGTATTTATATACAAAGATATGTACAGTACATCACTTAGATCTATAGTTGCAGTTGAACAATTGATTATGAACAGAATAATTTATTATATTTGTTTACCTGTAATGTTCGCAGTAAATAAGTTATACATTCTAAACGTCCTTATTGCCTATGTTGTTTAATATTCTATAAATTATAACAATTTTAATTGAGATAGGCATTTTTAAACGTGCTGTGCAACCGCTTCTGTTGGCGCATGTAATGCGATATCAGTGATGCCAACTTATGAAAATGAAATGTGAAACTATTTGAGTATAACATACAGTATACACACACACACACACACACACACACAAACCCAATACATAGTCAAATTACAATTTGGACACAAAATCAATATAAAATAAATTAAAATAATATAAATTAAAAAACACAAACAATTAATTTATCAATAATTAAGTAAGAGAGTGCAATTTGTATTATGAGGCAAGGCTATTGTTGTTGATAATATTAGCATATATACTGCTCAATCCTTCTATGTCAGTTTTGTGATTACATGTTCTATTGTTGAATTTCTGTATGTATAGCATTTCTTTGGTAATTCTCTTTTTTAGATGATGCTCTTTATCAAGAATGGAAGCACTGTCAAAATCAAATGTGTGCTTCTCATTTATAGCATGTTTAGCTAGTGCACACAATGATGTCTGATTTTTTATATCATTTTTGTGCTGTACAATTCTTTTTTTGAATTTTTGTTTGGTCTGTCCAATGTAAATGTGGTCACAGTCGCTGCAAGGAATGTTGTATATAATATTAGTTTGTTCAATTTTTTCTGTTTTATGTTTAGTGTTACTAAATACCAATCTACCAAGGTTGTTCTGATTTTTGAAAGTAATTTTAGTGTTATTATTTATTTTTTGGCTCAGTGGGTGGTGGGAATTGAAATTCAGGTATATGTCTGACCTAATGAGTTTTCTGTACCAGTCAGTTTTGATTGTACCATTTTTATTCTTAATTACAAGAGTATCTAAAAAGGGGATTTTTTGGTTAGTTGCATATTCTATGGTGAATATATCTTTTGGTGGTATGAATTGAATATATTTAATAAGGTGTCTCCTTTATTATTTGGCCTTTATTATTTGGTCTCCTTTATTATTTGGCCACTGAGCCAAAAAATAAATACTGCACTTGCTCTAAAACATCGAGCCCTTAATTTGAGCAATCCAGAATTTCACAAAAAGAATCTCCAAATTATAAAAAACATCCTTTTAAAAAATTCATTCCCTCATAAATTAGTCAACAATATATTATTCAACAGTAAATACAAAGATAAAATCATTCACAATATTGCAAATAACAACAGTCAACAGTCAAACAATAAAGAGTTCAGGTCTATTACCTACATCAAGGGTCTGTCAGAATCTCTAGGCAAAACATTGGATAATAATAACACTAAAATTACTTTCAAAAACCAGAACAACCTTGGTAGATTGATATTTAGTAACACTAAACATAAAACAGAAAAAATTGAACAAACTAATATTATATACAACACTCCTTGCTGTGACTGTGACCACATTTACATTGGACAGACCAAACAAAAATTCAAAAAAAGAATTGCACAGCACAAAAATGATATAAAAAATCAGACATCATTGTGTGCACTAGCTAAACATGCTATAAATGAGAAGCACACATTTGATTTTGACAGTGCTTCCATTCTTGATAAAGAGCATCATCTAAAAAAGAGAATTACCAAAGAAATGCTATACATACAGAAATTCAATAATAGAACATGTAATCACGAAACTGACATAGAAGGATTGAGCAGTATATATGCTAATATTATCAACAACAATAGGCTTGCCTCATAATACAAATTGCACCCTCTTACTTAATTATTGATAAATTAATTGTTTGTGTTTTTTAATTTATATTATTTTAATTTATTTTATATTGATTTTGTGTCCAAATTGTAATTTGACTATGTATTGGGTTTGTGTGTGTGTGTGTGTGTGTGTGTGTGTGTGTGTGTGTGTGTATACTGTATGTTATACTCAAATAGTTTCACATTTCATTTTCATAAGTTGGCATCACTGATATAGCATTACATGCGCCAACAGAAGCGGTTGCACAGCACGTTTAAAAATGCCTATCTCAATTAAAATTGTTATAATTTATAGAATATTAAACAACATAGGCAATAAGGACGTTTAGAATGTATATTTACTACGAACATTACAGGTAAACAAATATAATAAATTATTCTGTTCATAATCAATTGTTCAACTGCAACTATAGATCTAAGTGATGTATGGTACATATCTTTGTATATAAATACTTTATCTGTTCTCTAGCCCTGATGAAGGCCAAATATACGGCCGAAACGTCGGCAATGTAAAATGCGTGTTTTCTTTCTTGTGACCCAATCTCAATAACCAGCAGACAGATAATTACATCGGGTCAAGAATCATTGAATATTGATATTATTGTAAGCCTATCTGTGGTTACTAACTTCAGAGAAAGCCCATTTTTCGCAGATTCCTCTTTTTACACAACTGACTAACTATATCAGAGAAAGGTGGTTGCTCTGTTTCAGGTAGATCCTAGCAGCGTCTGTTGTTTATAAATCAACTTAATAGTTGCATTTCGTTAGAAGACTGCCATTGGAGACCGTGTTGTGTTATTGAGTCCCCGAAGTTCGAGCAGAGGTTCCGGCTTTCAAATTTCTTGACGTTTCTATCATGGTCCTTTATCATTTCCTCAAAATATTCCCTTTTTCGTAGTGTCACCCAGAGTAATATACATAATATTCAAGAATATTTAATGCCCTGAACCAAATGGAAATAATTTGTGATACGCGATCACTTTAATTATTCACGACTGTAATTCATTATTCAATATTAGATGGAAGCATTTGGTACTAAATCGCACCAGTAAGTAAAGTCAAGTAAAGTAAAATATTACGATTAGCTTTCATACCATTGTTGTAGGGTAAACTCGGCACAAATGCTCTGAACCTTGATTAAAGTTAGGTAGTAACATAGACAATGTACCCCACAATTTTAACAAAGTAATAAAAACTAAAAAAGCTCACCTATAGTCGAAACTTCAGCCTAACACTGCTTCTCTTTGGTCGGTAATTAAATTCATAACAAATGATAAAAACAATTACACTCATTAAAATAATAATAATAATAATAATAGTAATAATAATAATAATAATAATAATAATAATAAAACACAAAATGTACTGGAACAGGTCCATAATAACAGATACGTCTCTTTCATCTAATAAACCGGACATTGTAGAGCATGACAAGAAAAACAAAAAGGTGTATCTGATTGATGTCGCAGTCCCGCTAGCTCACAACATCCCAAAGAAAAGAAGTGAAAAAATTCTAAAATATCAACCTCTGGCAAATGAGATAAAGGAAATGTGGAGCGACGTGGAAATGGTGACGTTTGTACCAATAATTCTAGGCGCCACTGGTGAAATTCCTATGTTCCTACATGAATCCCTAGCTGAACTGCAACTGCAGAAGGGGTTATACATCCAGATGCAAAAGATTGTCATACTGGGTGGGCACATGTAACATCGTGAGGAAGTTTCTGAACATTGATGGTTGTTCCGGTGCTGATTATGACAGTTGGAACGTATATCTCTTGTTCATGGTAACCGAGATGCACGAGTGGAAACAAGTTAAATTGTGATAGTGATAATAATAATAATAATAATAATAATAATAATAATAATAATAATAATAATAATAATAATAATAATAACAACAACAACACAGTAGCAACTACTGCTTCTGAAAAAGTAGAACTACTGTCAATTCATTTTGAACTCTCTTTTACTAACAATCTCCTTTATAATATCTCTTTTACACAAAACATTGCCATTCGCCAAACCACTCCATACTGTTTCTGAAAGAATTAAATTTATTCATCTGAAATAATCTATCTGAAATTAAGCTCATAATTTTCAAACTTAAAAATAAAAAATCGCCAAACTTAGATCTTATTCCTATTATTGCAATTAAATACTTACCATATCCCATTCTCAGCTCTCTAACAGCAATATATTATGCTTACTTTACATTCAATTATTTTCCAGACTCCTGGAAAACTGCATACTTCAAATTCCTAAACCTAGAGATCAAACTGAACCTGAAAATTTTAAGCCAATTAGTTTACTGCCAAATTTTTCCAAAATCTTTGAAAGGGCAATTTTAACTAGGATTAATAAATTCGTCAATCAAAATAATATTCTTCCTAGTAGACAATTCGGTTTCGACACAACCATTCTACTACTTTGGTTGTTACATTTAACAGACAATATCGCCACTAATTTCCAAAAATTACGACATGCCCTTGCTATATTTCTAGATTTGAGAAAAGCCCTTGACAAAATCTTGCATGAAGGACTACTTTTCAAATTGAGAAATATTGGTTTCCAAAAATTCCTACAAAGTATAATAAAATCCTTTTTAGTTAATCGAAGATTCGAAGTACAAATAAATAACACTTTCAACTGATCGCAATATACAAGCTGGGCTTCTTCAAGGATCTCCTTCATCACCTATGCTTTTTAATGCTTTATTTCTGGCATGCCATATCCCTTACATTCAGACATTGCCTTTTTTGCGGACAACACTGCTGTATTTACCTTTCATTACAATTTTCTTTGGGGCAGAGACTATCTCCAAGATGACCAAAATCTTATTTCTGGTTCAATGATTGGCAAAGAAAAATAAGTTATTAAAAATCGCAAACCAAAATATTGTCTTTGAAACGAATTCTTCCTACTTATCCCTTAATAATTAATAATCACGCAGTTTAATGGCTTCCAAACGACACCCCTGTTAAATATTTTCGACTTCAAATATATACTAAACTAGACAAACCCGGCAGACGTTGTTCTGTCCTTCATTCCCTCTTTCTCCTTCCCTCTCCCTTACTCTCTGTCTCTCTCTCGCTCAGTCTCTCTCTTTCTTGCTCCGTCTCTCTCTTCGTCTCTCTCTTCTTCTCTCTCTTTCTCGCTCCGTCTCTCTCTTCGTCTCTCTCTTCGTCTCTCTCTCCGTCTCTCTCCGTCTCTCTCCGTCTCTCTCCGTCTTTCTCTCCACATCTCTCTTCGTCTCTCTCCGTCTCTCCGTCTCTCTCTCCGTCTCTCTCTCTCCGTCTCTCTCTCTCCGTCTCTCTCTCTCTCTCCGTCTCTCTCTCCGTCTCTCTCTCTCCGTCTCTCTCTATCTCTCTCTCCGTCTCTCCGTCTCTCTCCGTCTCTCTCTCCGTCTCTCTCTCCGTCTCTCTTTCTCTCCGTCTCTCTTTCTCTCCGTCTCTCTTTCTCTCCGTCTCTCTCTCCGTCTCTCTTCGTCTCTCTCTCTCTCTCCGTCTCTCTCTTTCCGTCCCTATCTCAGTCTATCTGACTCTGTAAATCAGTCAATCTTTTTCCACGGATCAAATCAAGGTATTCCAAAGACCTACTACATCCTCCTTAATTAGCTGTAAATAGGTTCAAATATCCCTTAATTTAAAATGTATATTGTACTCCAAATATTTTATGTACTTTTCTGAAGGACCCTTCATGAGAATCCTTAGTTGTTAGTTTCTACTATAATTTTCTCCAAACATTGTACTCATATGACGAAATGTGTGTTCAATAATCTATTATGTATATGTAACCTAAAATCCTTGAAATACATAATCTTGTCGAACAAGGATAATAACTAAATTTTAAAAAACAACAAAAAACCATGTCGTTGAAATTGAACATAGTTATCTTTCAGCTAGCCACGTCCTTCCTCCACGCATTGCACGAACATAGCGTGCCGTATTGTCCCATTTTTTGACGTAAATAAAAAGGCAATATATCTTGGAGGCGTCGCGGGGTGGTCAGGTGAGCCGGGAAGGCCACCCACCCCGTGTCGCCGGCCCCCCGGGGCCCTCAGAAGCCTGCCGCCGCCCGACCTCCCTCCGGCCCACCCCGCCCCCGCCACGGGGAAAGTCTCACGACACGTAAACAGATGTTTGGACTTCTTAAGCGGCTCGCCAGGAGTATTGTGCGTATAGACCACGCCCCATTGGTTGCGTCTCCGGGAAAGGGAAGCGGTGGATGGAAATAGAGCATTCTCATTGCTTCCCATTTTTATTTTATGGAACTCGAAGAAATATTGTCTGTGAAGCCGTGGTTGATGCACCAACTTTGAAAACATAAATATTTTAAAACATTAATATCAACTAGCTGGAGCAGTGCGAAAACTTCAAATTTTGAAATAATATTTGTCCTCAAAGTGAAAATTTTCCACGGTACTCGCAGATACCAACATCGAACAACCAGTCCCTGAACTGTGTGTTACAGCATTACAAGCTCCATACTGTGTGAAAGTAACCGTAATTGATGGGATTAAATTGCACAAAAATCAATCAGCCCCTTTAATTTTATCGTGAAAAATTATTTGTTTCTTTTTAAATTTAATATTACAAATTATAGGTTTCTGCAATTTTCTGAGCACCCATTGTACAGAGTGAGAACACACACTCACAAAAATACTAAATCTCTAAAATGTTCTTGGAAGTCCAAAAAATCTCATTTTGTAGAATACTGCTTAGAAAGGTAATTCGGGCAACGCCTGTTCCTCATCATTTCCCCACCTATTCCCGTAGGTCCCTTCGGATATGTTTAGATCAGAGTCAGCGGCCACAGCTAGGTCGAATTTATTCACTGACTGGAAGAGAATATCTAGCGGTGGGCTGCTCTGATACGTAGTTTTCTCTGTTTTTTTCCAATCGAAACCAGGCGAATGTCGCAGCAGTATCCTAACAACCAGGCAATGGACCGCGCGGGAGCTTTTCTTTGTCTTTTCTGTCCTATTGCCCTTCTCTCGTCCTCGCGCTTGTTCTTATAGACGCACACACTTGGATGCATTCCTTTACCACATGTGTTGGGAGACCAGTCTGGACCGGGAGAGGTGGCTTAGGGCATCAACTAATGTCACTGTAATGCCTCTGACTGGGAGGTCCTAAAGTTCGAATCCCGACGGTGGCAGGATTATCGACACTAGCTTGACAACTAAGTTGAATTTAGTCGATCTTTGTAGGAGAATATTAGCGGTCGGATTTTCTGATCGGTAGTTTTTCTTAGTTTCTCTGATCAATACAAGGTGAATGCCGAAGCAGTACCCTAACAAACGGGCCACGGACCGCGCGCGGTCTTTACATCTCCTTCAACGTTTTATCTTCGCCCCCTTTCTGACACCCATACTAATATGCACTACACTACACATGCCGGGAGACCGATCGGGAGCTCAGAGCTGGGGCGGTGCCCCACTGCTGGGAGATACCTGGTGAGGGAAACCCCATTAGCCGACGTAGTTCGAGGCTGGATCCCGCAATCCAGCGGGGAATGATTACCGCCACTTCCGACGTGCAGGTCATCGCCACAGTTGGTCAATAGTCAATGTATATTTAAATTTTTAAAAGTATTATTAATGTTAACTGTTGGTTTTGCATGGGTCTCTAAGGCAGCTCTTGTATTGTACCATCTTCTGATGTAGTAGTAGTAGAATTTTGAATGGCAGTAGCAGTAGCAGTAGTAGTAGTAACAGTAGCAGTAGCAGTAGCAGTAGCAACACCAGCAGCACCTGAAGCACCAGCATCAGCAGCACCGGCAGCACCGGCAGCAGCAGCAGCAGTAGCTGTAGCAATAGCAGTACCATCAGCAGTAGTAGTAGCAGCAGCAGTTGCAGTAGAAGTAACAGCAGCAGTTGTTAATTGTTTATTCTGTTGTATTGTAAACTCATTTTGTATTGTAAATGTATTGTAAATCTATTGCCTTGTGGGTACCTCCTGGCAATCAGGCAAGTGTAACCAAGTAAATATTATTATTATTATTATTATTATTATTATTATTATTATTATTATTATTATTATTATTATTATTATTATTTATGTTTACACATTGCGGGTTCACAGCAAGACCTGGGTTGTAAATAACAGCGAACTTTTCGTCAAGTGTGTTATTTGCTATTTATCTAAGAATCTGAATTTAGAAAGTTCCGGACAAGGCGGCAAGTATTTAAGATGACAGACTTCTGCATTAATTTTAAAAGCCTTGGAGGGATATCAAGTTTTTTAAGGTTTTCTTTGATTATTATTATTATTATTATTATTATTATTATTATAAAAGAAATAGCAAATGAGGTAAATCAATTGGATGTATTCTTGTGAATTATTACCGGAAGAATGTGTTCCTTCATGTTAATGAAGGAAAGGAGAGATGTTGGGAACGAGATATGTTTGGTATTTGATTTCGGATTCCGAATTTTGAATGAGTGATTCACGAAATTAGAACTTCGCGATTCAGGGTGCGTCAACTACTTTAGTCGTACGTTAATTTAAACTCGGTTATCCAGCGCCGACCTACACGTCGGTTTATGAGGTTTGCTCTTCTCTAGGAATCTCCCAAGCGGGCATCGCACCAGCTGGAACAAGCTCTAAGTTTCCGACTACTCTCCCGTCGTGTGTGGCAGTGTAAAATATGTAAGATATGTAAGTGTGTGTGTGTTAAGGGAAGAGAATAAAACAAAGATGTGGAAAGGAAGGTCGTGCGCGGCCCGTGACCCTTTTGTTACGGCACTGCTGCGACATTCACCTGGTATTGTTAGGTGAAGTTATGGAAAACTATCGATCAGAGCCGGCCGCTAGAATTCTCCTTCAGACAGCAGCTGAAGTCAACCTAGTTATATAGCTACTGTCGAAAATCCCCGAATTTTGAGATAGACTGAAAGCTTATTCAGTAGTTTCGATTATCCCACATCTGTATTATCTTTCAGTAGTAATGGAAAGTGTTGAAACTCTATAAGAATTTTTAAATACATGACGCACATTCATTCATATTACATTACATTATATATTTTAACATATTGAATTTAATATTGAAACAAAGGTAAGGAGGAGGATGACTGGAACATATCGTTTCTTCAGTTAGGTGCTACATAATTTAATAGTGTAAATATGTCAAAATCATATGTAAGTCACAAGTACACTTAGTTATTACATCGAGTGCACCATTTTAGAAACTACGGCCTATGTATCTTGTTACGTCAATAGCCTTTTCTGTGCAGAGAACTTAAGAATCGTACTGACTGCATAAGCCTCTTTTCCGAGTGTTGGAAAGTAGACTAAAAATCTTGTGTCTCTTCCCCTTCAATAGATTCAATACATTCCAGAATACACAACACGTCGCCTTCAATCGACGTCCTTTTGCTTTCTTGGGTTAAGACTCGCTTCCGTGGCCACGTTGGCCACAAAGCTCCCGCCATAGCTTCACGGCAGAACAGTGCGAGTCCGCTCCACAGGGCATTGCAGCGGGCGACCGCAAAGGCGGCTCGCCTCCACAATGGCGGACGCGGCCACGCAAAAATATTTAAAGCCGCCACGCTCCGCTCTCGCACCTTGTTACTTCCCCCCTCCCGCTCCCTCCCCCGCGAGGCTCACAGGAAGCCGAATTCTAAACCCCGCGTGCATCGCGTTCGTCTGTTGTGACAACGAAACAAATTCGGGGCATTAGAGGTTAAAAGCCACGTCGGCTAGCACGCATCACCGCCCGTCGGTCCTCTTCTTCTCCTTCTCGTCTCCCCAGCGGTCGGCGGCGGAGTCAGGTGAGATCGCCCCCCTTTCACGTGCGCGATGCACAAAAGATTACACCGTGGTGTCCCGCAGGGTTCAAGAATGGGCCGCGGGGAGGCGCGGTGATCGTGGAGAAGCCCGCCGCCCCGCCGCCCGCGGCCGGGCTCGCCCCGGGACTTGCGCTCGCCGCGGCACAAAGAACCCCCGCGAGAAGAACAGGAAGAGTCGCCGGCGGCGTGGGTGTTGTGACACAAGACGTCGCCGACTTACAGGGGCTGTCCCGCGGGGACTTTGGAAGTTCGGCTGGTCGCGCCTTTCACGAGTGATTGTGAAGTTGAAGTATGGACTGTGATTTGAAACCACGGCTTTGAAAACCACTGGAGATAAGAACGAAAGTTTCGGAAAACACTTCTTCAGATATTTGTAAGATTTTTGTTAGTTTACTGAGATTTTATAGCAAGTGAAGAATCTGATTTGAGAAATGACGATCAAAGCTAATATTCATTTCTTATGACTACTGTATTTCAGAAGAAATTATTCATGTAAAGTCTCTCTTTATATTCACTTGAATGTGTCGTTTCCATCAGAAAATAATTTGATGAGAAACTCAATTGGGATTTATAAGAGAAAACCAATACGTAATATTAATGTTATTAAAAATTGTCTGTAGGCTTTTGCCGATTAATTTCTGTATGCATTTTTTAAAGTCTTATATTCCATTCTATAAGATGACATTCAGTAATATTGCATCACGGCAGACGAATTCGCAATCTGAAACGTCTTGAGAGTAGTTGAGACAAGAGAGTGCCACCGCCTTTGAAAGGGTGAGTACTCCCGAGTAGCGCGCCAGAAGTGCCTTAGTTGTGCGTTATTTTTCCATGCCACCTAATACGACTCCCAGCAGAAGTATGAAGCATTTGAAATTTTGAGAAAGACTTGTATCGTAGAAGAAAGGAATTATATTATAGTTTTTCCTCTACGCTCCATCTATACAGAATAATCTCCTCCACAGGCGGAGTTGGGAACAATCTCAGGAAAGTAGTTTTAACTTTGAAATTAGAGATTAAAGCTTTTAATGTCTTTATCGTTCGAGACTTATCTTCGCTATCCTATTCCATCCAATTCCTCCTGCGCCTCTCATTGAAGTCTCCTTGTTTTCGACCTCAGTTCCAGCTGTCCACGTGGACCGACATGATTATACAATGGTATTGCGAGCGAGTGTTTTGGAGATTAAAAGCACCACTCTTATCGACTCAACGATTGCCAAAAAAAGAGCGTGATGAAAGTTAACAAACAATACCGTACACTTAGAAAACATTTTTATACAACGAGTTTTGTCACAACATAATAACATAAAGAGTTTTGAAAACAAACGGAGTATTATTGAATATTTATTACGTACTCTCCGTTTGTTTATCTCATTTAGTTATCTTGAAACATTGCATTTTAGATTTAATATCAAGAACAGGAGAGTAAAAATATTAAAATGTAATTACTCCTATTTTTCCCTTCGCGTTTTTTAAAGAATAATATCCAGCCTATAAGGACGGCGCAGTGACATTGTTTTTCCAGTCTCATTTCTGGCTGCAAGGCACCCCCGCCTCCGTCCACCCCGCGTCTCCCCCACGCAGACCCACTCAAATTCCCCAACGCGGCGTCCGAATTCCAAGAATTCGACCGTCCTTTTTCCGAAGGCTGCGTCGCAGGCGCCCCGCTGCGCGCTCAGGTGAACCCCGGCCCCGCCCCCGAGCGGACACAGACGAGGAACTTGGTCGGGGCGGGGCGGGGCGGGAGCGGGGGCTGAGCAGAGCGATGGCGCCGCAAAAGCGACCGCCGCCTCCACGGGGCGCCGCCCGCCCCCGTGTCCACCCCGCCCCCCCCTGCTCCGCCCCCGCCCCCGCCCCGCGCCGTCGCCCGCCACCCGCGCCGCCGCCGTCACTTCCCGTCGCGCCCGCACAATACGTGCATTAGCTCCGGCGGTTGCTGTGCACGTCGCCGCGCGGCCGCGCCATTTGTCGCCTTTGTGCACGCGTCGCCCGCCGCCGCCCCCGCCGTCCCCGCCGCCCTCGCCTCCGTCGCTTGCAGCCACGTCCCCCGGGCTGCGTTGAGTGCGGGTATGGGACGCGAGGGAAGAAAGTGGAGAGAAGGAAGACGAGAATGTCGCTACGATGGAATCACGAGGATGTACGGAACCTAAAGCTACCGTTTCAGATATTTTCTCCTAGATCGAATCCTCGTTCAACCCATCCTGTTTGCTCTGAATGTTTAAGTCCTTTAAAAGTGTACTGTAAATGGTTATTGCCGCGTACTTTTGTGCAAATGGATTTGCTTGTACTCGGCTCTGTCATCTAAACTCACGTCGCCAGATGTAAGCGTGTAATAAAAATTGAAAACGAAAAAAGGAGAAAGATGTTGCTGAGGTGAAGTGACTCGAATGTTCGGTTGATTTTCTGAAAGTTATTTGTAGATAAAATTTGACGAAATTTATTTACTGTGCTTCAAGAACTTTCATTACCTCTGTATGCTCTGGATATTAAAAATGTTCTGTACGTATATGATGTCAGAGCTGCGTACTTGAGTTAGGACTACAATTCTTTCATAGTTTTAGTAGTAGCATTTTCATTAGGAGTCGCTTCTTCTACTTTCTGCCGTGTCAGCCCATGCCTTGGGAGATAGAAGACGGGGAAAGGTGAGTTTGAGTAAAAGGTAGGAAGAAGGAAAATAATTTCTGGGGACGAAATCTCGGATATATATGAAGCGTAAAGCTGTTTACCTCGTGTAACTTTAAGGATAGAATGCCAAGAAAGAATATTGTTTTGTTACGTGTTTTAGTTGTTCTTCACTTCAGTTGTACACTAAGATTACATTACAATGGATTGCAATAGATTGTATTGAGAGTCTGTCCTAGTTGCCCACGTGATTTGCAGGCGTCGCGGGTCAGAGGGGGGTAAAATAAGACAACGCTTTACCAAAGCGATGCTGGAGAGTACAGTCAGATAGGGGTAGAGAAAAAGGGAAATTGTGTATCGATATACACCGAGATACCACTCCTACAGACCTGCTCTTACGGACCTGCAAAGCCTACTGCTTGATCATTCTTTTGCGATAAAGGATCCGAAATTCTGTCTGTTGTTCTGAATATTTGTGCTAATGCCTCCATTGTTTACGATGCTTGCAATAATCTTTTCCAACTAGTATCATACAAGTTCTCATTACAATAACGGGACTAATATCAATAGAATTTGTCATGCCCTAAAACAGTAAATTCCCATTCACTTACTCTAAAATTGTCGTTCTGTTTAACGTCGTCGATATTCTGGATAGACGAGATATTCCTTACGTGCGTCGAATCATTTTAAATCAAACATGAAATACCATTATGTTCATGTATACTATGCTTTATACCCAGATAGTTCATCTACAGACAAACGAAAAATAAATATTCATTTTCATGATTTGTTAAAAGAGCAATTGTAGATCCACACACATTTTTTGATGTTTAAATTCTGCTTTAGTTGGTCTTTCAAGATTATAAAAAATGTATTTTTTGTTTAAGTACTTCCTCTGTGAAATAAGAGTGTTAAAATTTTCCAATTTCCAATGGATTCCAATGGATTCACCTGAAAAGGGAATGCAGAGCAGATATGGTTAAGGCTGTTTTTGTATTGATGATGCTGTCATTAAAGATATAGCTTATATAGTTTTGCAAGCATTGTTCCCTTACAATTAATGATCATAACGCATTTTAAAAACACCGTTACATTCTTGGGAATTTCTTGTAGGTGATTCACCGTACTTTGTCAAGTTATAGTAAAAATATTTCGTCATAATAATTAGTAAAAATTGAGAAAACGAAATGATGTGTTTTGTCTAGCTTTCTGTCTAGTTTTACGTGTTGTACGTATTAAATATAAAGCTCGAATGTATTTTGGCTTATATGAACAGTAACAATAAAGTTTCTGAAGTATTACGTACTTGCAATTCATTTCGACATACGTTATATAGCTCGAACAGTTATTTGGCACCTTGTAAAATTCATATGCGTTCGACGCGGCCGGTAGTCGGGGGTGGAAGGAGTGGCTCATGAATGAAAAGGAAGTTCCCCGCGTCGGTGTCGCCCTGCCCAGCGCTGGTGTTTCGCGCGATCGCACCCTGCGATGAAGTGGACACGAGGGCGCGCGGGCGGCCTGAGGGAGCGACCGAGGGTCAACGAGGCCCGGGGAGGGGGCGGCGTGCAACGGCAATCGCGCGGGGGCGGCGCGATCGAGTATCACCAGTCGAGAGACGCGCCCGCCCCCCCCATACCACCCCTCCTTCGCGCTCTGCGCCCGCCCCGGTGGCGTCCAGCGATGAATAGACAAGTCACACAAGGCTACAGCGTCACTAATCTGAGCCCGAGCTCATAAAAGCCGTCACGCCCTGCCGTTGTAATCCGCAATTAAAAACAAGCGAAAGGGGACGCGCTCTGGCGCCCCCCGTCCCTCCAGCCGGCGCCCCCGGTCCCCGGCCCCCGGCACGGAATGCGACGCGGGCCCCTCGCGCTGTCGGCGATCTTCCCCTTCCGGTCACCCTCCCGCCAGCCCACGCCCCTTGCTGCCTCGCGCCACCCCGCCCCTCCCTCCCCGTCCTCACCGTCGCCGCACGTCGCCCTCCGTATCTCACCGGCCTCTCCACTCTGCGCCGCCCTCCCGTCCTCTCGTCCTCATCGTCCGTCGCTGCCTCGGGCCGGCCCTTGCCTCCCTCGCCACCCTCGCCGCCCTCACCGTCGTCACTGCCCCGCTCGCGTCGTCTTTCACCCGCCCGCGCGAGTGCTCGGTTTTGCATTGCAGAGGGGCCGGCCGCCAGGCAGGCTGGGCGGGACCCTCGGCTGGTTCCTTATCGACTCCGTGCCACGCCTCCCACTTCAATAAACGCCCGCATTACTAGCGCCATTTGCACTTCAGCTCCCGCGCCGCGCCTCGCCGCGCCGCGCCTCGCCGCGCCGCGCCGGTCTTGTTTACGCTCCCGCGAGCTGAAATACTCGTTTTACGAGTGAGCGTCGCCATCAGAAGCGCACAGGCACAGCGGCCCAGCGCGGCGAGGCGGCCGGGTGGCATTTGTTGGAATTGGAGGAAACCCAGGTCCCCTTTTGGTTGCGGATAATATCTTGCTTAAGTAAGCGGCGCGAGATGCTTCCCTTGCCAAAAAAATCTTACATTGCTGATAGACCTGGACTTGGTCAAGCTTAGAGACGAAATGACTCAGGTAAAAAAAAACAACAATTTACCAAGCTACTTCGTTGTAAAGGTTTACCGGTGAGTTGCCCTAAAATAAATGCCTTTAAATTCTAAAAAGGGAATTAATTCATTGAGTAGTGTTTCTTTCTACTCCGTACATCTGCCACCCAATATCACTGAGCTTCTTATCTTCCAAGAGCTTTGAATTTAGTAAGTGATTGAGGAAATATATTAAGAACAGTTTTCAAAATCCAATGGTGTTCAATTGACAATAATATTTTCTCATCGAGTCATGACAGATAAATTCTAACACAGCTAGTCAATATGATTCTAAAGAAGAAGCTCAGATCTGACTCAAGATTTTAACAAGTCACGGAAATGAGGCTGTCTTTTAATCATGAAAGGTCCGAATTGTTTTCATCTTTTTGTACAACGTAAATATTGGGCTATATTTATATTACAATTATAATTGAATTAAATTATTACTCTGTGGAATGTGTAGTACGTGACGTATTACAACTTCAATCTGTTAATTTGAATAATCAGATATTTGTGTGTAAGTTGGCATTTTTTCTTCATTATAATGGATATAAAATTCAGGATTGTATTCTTGCTTAATTTTCTTGTGTATGAATGGACCTTCAAATATATATGTATTTAGCATTTTGGATCGATTAGCCGACTTTGCCGGATAGCTTATGGTGTCCCCCATGCCTGGACATAGTTTAATTCCCATGCTTGGGGGTTAGAGATACATGTGGTGAACATGGTGCATTACTTTCACCGCAGCTAGCAAAGTCCGCTTGCCTCAGCATTTCTTCATCACACAGCTCCAAAGACTGAGACGATTTTAAAACAAAGTTTCAACTCTATTTTTGCCTCGACCGAGAACCGAAACTGGGGCCACGGCACGAGAAGCTAGGATGTTTCCCACGGGCTATCCTACAAACTTGCGTTCAAATATTCTCACGAAATACCACTTGTGCGTTGCAGTCTATCTTATAGCTCATTAGAGTTAATTAAAAAAACGGGACTCTAACAGAGAAATAAAGTGAAAGCATAATAAAACATGAGCAAAAAAATTAAAAAGTGACTATTATTATTAACATTTAACAGAAAATTCAGAAAATATAATATATCATGACCAACAGAGAACAGAACTGGAAGATATGGACTACAAACGTTCCTTTACAGGAAATTATTTATTCCGCTTAGCACTTCAGTTGAGCAACAACGTGTGGCGCCGCCGCTGACAGTATTTATAGTATAGAAAACTAAGTGATGCCGACCTGGATGGCCGAGATGGCTAAGAGCGAGTACCGACTCAACGCTTAGGGTCGCAGGTTCGAGTCCCGCCTTGGGCATGGCTGTGTTTCCCTTGACTCCATGTGTGTTGTCGCGGAGGGCCTCGCATTCTGCTGACCCCAGATCAGAGGAGCCCGCAAGAGTGTTTGTCTAGTGTATGGTCGAATATGCGTCCCTTCGGGACGTAAAGGGCAACCGGCTGTCGGCTGAATAAAAGCCCTCGAAAAAAAAAACTAGGTTATTTTCTTTCCATACAATTTCCCATTTATAGAACTCCTCTCTTTTACCCAACTAATACAAGCTCATAATTACGTTAGTGGCATCAAGAAGACTTCAGTTTCAAGTATATACACGTAGCTACTCCTATTTAAAAGTATGCCCTTGTAGTCACTAGCAATGGTTCGTCTAAATATAACCGCTCTCCTTACACAATGTGCTGAACACAATGGCTCTCACGTGATACCGTACCTAAGTTGTGTGAGAAGCGTGGAGCCAGGCTTCACAAAGGCTGGTAAATAATTGAAAGCAACCGAATGAGCGGCTCGCGGAACAAATCCAGATCACAGCCTCAAGTTCAAGTACAGGCTGGTGAGATTGGATGATTGGATGAGGTTTCTCTTACGTCATCTACTTAAGAGAAGTGCTGTTTGGTAATCAACGGCTTCCGCAGTTGAAAGCATCAATTTCGGTATTTAATATCATGTAATAAGATTTCTTACCACCAGGAATCATGTCGACAGTGGAATTGCAATGGCAATTGCTTTCTTTTAAAGTGGCGAGACTCAGGTCATCAGTTCTTCTCGTCGGCCTAACCACTTAATATGAAATTTGCGGCCGAAGGAAGTGGCCCCTGTATTTTGTCGGCAATAATGCACTCAAGGTTTTTTACTGCCTCTCGTAGGGTACTAGTGTTCGATTCCTTTAGAACGTAAACGTGCTCAAATCTTTACAGCTGGAAAAATCTACCACCCTCGGCTTGGGTCAAACCCCTAATCTTCGCAGTACTTCTAGATATCTGATGTCTTCGATTGTTGTTTAGAATCAGACGTGACCAAATGAGTTTTCGTAGGATAATAAGTTCTAATACCGCAAGGTTACTTGTTTCTACATGAAAAATAATGTTTTATTACATCTACAAATTTACATTTTTACTGAAAGTGAATTGTTTTTGCACTTTGTTGGGCGGATAATAACATTCAACGCATGAAATATCAAATATTAACGAAATGACTATAGACTTTTGTCAGTGTTTCATTTCTTTCTCTTTCCAACAGCTAGTCTCTTCAGAATTTTTTATTTAAAATTTCAAAAGCATTTCCTTCGGCATTTTTAAAATGTTTAGAAGTCGCCAAATTTAACGCATATTTCGAGAGATAAGGAAAAACGTTCACATTTTAGCTTTGATACTGAAGACCTGAGCGGTCTGTTCGTGCTCCCTAATATTCCAGCCCATTATATTTAGATAATTAATTTTAACTTTCAGGCACATTTAATCCTACGTCTACCTTTCAGAACTTCACCAGATGTTCCATTCAACGCGCACTGTGCACGGAATTTTCCTTCCAAAGGCGCTCCGCGATGACCAACCGCATTACCACAAAAGGTAAACAAATAGACTGCTTTGCAAACTCCCCACAAAGCGCTTTTAAACAACCGCAATAATAGGCAAAACCTCCACCCTAGGGCGCCCTCGTCCGTAGCGACTCCCTCCCACGCACACGTGTAGTCGGCGCCTTAGAAGCATATGGGTTCGCTCTAGGTCGCCGTTTAGTCCAGGTCGCCTTTACCTCCGCAGCCAAATGGATGGGGCAGCCGCATGTCCCGGCTTTGGAACACGGGGTGTTTTCACCTGGTCCGGAAAGACGGCCCGCGGCGCTCCTTGTGCCTCCCTCCTCACCCAGGCCGAGCTGTCCGCCCCGCCCCTGGGGCACCGCCCGCGGCGGGGGCGGCGGGGGCGGCGGGGGCGGCGGGGCGGCGGGGGCGGCGGGGGCGGCGGGGGCGGCGGGGGCGGCGGGGCGGCGGGGGCGGCGGGGGCGGCGGGAGCGGCGGGGGCGGCGGGGGCGGCGGGGGCGGCGGGGGCGGCGGGGGCGGCGGGGGCGGCGGGGGCGGCGGGGGCCGCGCGCCAAAGGCCGACGAAACGAGATTGCATCTCGCAACCGTAAACACCACAAACCTCTCCATTGTCCGGTCTTGCCTCCGCCGAACCCCTCTGCTCCTCCCGCCCGGCCCCGTGTTCTGCGTGGCGAACCGCTTAAAATACCTCGCTAACCAGACAGCGCTCGACGCCGATTTCTCACCCCCCATAATTTTCCCGCCGGACGCCCCTTCGGGCCGCGCCGCCAACAGACGTCAAAACATGCGAAAATAAATCTCGCGGCCGCCGCCCTGCCGTGAGGAGGGCTCGGGGGGAGGGACGGGGCCGGCGCGGGGGCGGCGGCGCGGCGGCTGTGAGGGCGGCGCCTCTGAGAGCGCCCCCCGCCGGGTGCTGTGACAAGGGGCACAGCGCCCCCGTGGGTGGCCGCCTGCCGGCCCTACCTGGGCAATGCGACGCGCCATCCCCGATGCGTGATGGAGTCGCGAGCCAACCAGCGGACCGGCCCAGGGCATCACCTGATATCATTGCAATGCCTTTGACCGTGAGATCCTGAGTTTCGAGTCTCGATGGTGGCAGGATTTGTCAGCTAGGTCGCATTCAACCGCTGCCTGGGGAAGAATTCTAACGGTTGACTGTTCTGATTGGTAGTTTTCTGTGTTTTTTTTTCGATAAACAACAAACGAATTGCGAAGCAGTACCCTAACAAACGGGCCAAGGACCGCGCGCGATCTTTCCTTCCTCATCCGTGTCTTATCCTCTCCCCTTCCTTACACACATTTACACTCGCATACGCTACACTACCACACCTGCCGGGAGACCAGTCGGGTGCTTAGAGCTTGTTCCGTCTGGGGCGATGCCACGCTGGTGGGAGATACCTGATTGGGGAAATTATCCCCAAGACGACGTAGGTCGGCGCAGAATCTCGTCATCCAGTGGGGGAAAATCAGTCACCTACCGCGTGAAAACATGCAGTACACTTACGGGACTAATTACCTTGGCTCTTAACGCTCCCGGAATCACTAATTAATCAGTCAATCGAAGCCACCGGGGCTTCCCGTGGGGGAGTGGTTCGACCGCTTGCTTGCCTTCTCTGGGTACCACGATTCAATTCTCACACAATTTTTTTAATAACAATTACAAATTATATATTTCATAGTTTTCGCCTAACTTTAATAAACTATTTACTTTTATTACGGCAATATCTTTCGGCTCGGAATATTTTGTATACAGTTTCACAATGAAGAAGAAATTTTCTTGAATCGAACCACTAAATTATTTTCTAATGTTAAAGTTCAGAAAGGCGTTCAGTTGCATGGTGCGATTTAAATACATTTATTCTATTATTCGGGTTAATTCAATTATTTACAAAAGAATGTAACTTCGTGCTCTCTTAATTTTTTAAATATTTATTTCATTTTTTTTCCTTCAGAAAATGGAAACACTGTTTTTCAATAGGTTAAAATTGTTGTATTCATTTAATACAAAATAAAGATGTTGTTTCTCCTTGCACAATATAATTGTTGTCTCACTATGTTCTTTCATTTCGATCATCCTCCTCTGTCCTTAGTGAAAAATAATCCCCCCTGCCTATTACATATTATTCCCCTCCCAAAAATAACGCAATGTTCACTTCCTTTTTTTTTGAATTCAGTTGTTTTTTTGTTTTTTTCTTTCTTGTCGAGTGCCCTCCTCTTTACATGAACATAGCTGGCAACCCTGATTGCAGCGGATCGCAAGTTTCCTACAGCAGTTTAATAGATTTCCACAAAGTAGAATCGGAAATTATATTATATTATATTATATTATATTATATTATATTATATTATATTATATTATATTATATTATATTATATTATATTATATTATATTATATTATATTATATTATATTATATTATATTATATTATATTATATTATATTATATTATATTATATTATATTATATTATATTATATTATATTATATTATTATATTATATTATATTATATTATATTATATTATATTATATTATATTATATTATATTATATTATATTATATTATATTATATTATATTTTATAGTATTTTGGTGCAAGCCAAAACCTGTAGAAATCGATGGAAAGTCAGCATCGATTTACATTTATTAAAGATTTGCCTACATTTGCAGGTACTTTATTCGTAAAATCACAAAAATGAATGTGTTGATTCATAGCTAATATCTTATAAATTACTTGCGAGAAATAGGTTCATATTTTGAATTTCTCAACTAAAGTTTAATGTTAAATATTGAATGAGAATCGAAAGGAAAAACTTACTATTTTCATTCTCTTATCAAGAAGGAGTTATTCTCTTAGTAAATAGAGTAGCTCTGATTTTACCTAGTTCCACTGCTCGATATTCAATGAGTGTAACGAACAAAGCTTAAAGAAATCCGATCTCTTGAAATAGTCATTATTCCTGATGTTCCAGAAATTATGATGACGGAAATATACCGTCCGCTCCACTAAACGCTCACGAGGTTTACTTAAATGCTCACGTTCGCTGTTTACAATTATTACATTTTATCTTCTCATGGTTTTAGAGAGTCAGTATTACAAAAATAATTGGCGATTAACGTTTTCTTTCCTGAGATTACGTGTGTCGGGTTAAGACTTCACTTAGTATGCTTCTGAATTCTGTTGAATAATAATCCATGTATTATTCATATCATGTTTTAATGGCTTTCCTAAACTCCAATCCTTAAACAGAAAGCTGTGGTCATTACAGCAGAAACAAACAACTTCGTGCAATCCTTAAATGAGCATCAAATAGCGTCGTAATTAGACGGTTGGCTTGACACTAGTCTGGTACCTCGTTATCAGATCATGCAAGCGTAAAACAATGCACGTGAACTAATCTCTCTGTACTAAGAAGCAACGTGCGAATTTAGTTCAGCTTTAGCCGCGTGGAGCGCTAGTTGCGGCGCTTGCGAACTTCGCTCGTCAGCTGTTACCTGGTTTCTGCGCCGGCGAGCGGCTCTTCAGATGTGTTGTTTGTGGTACACAAGAATAAAGAAATATCGGAATCTGAATGCGGAATGAAAATGATGATGGCAGCAGAAGCAGCTGGAATATCCTTGGATACATGCAAGCATCTTCCTAGCGAGTGACGGTCAGTAAAAATAATTTTACTATTGAATGAAGGATGTATTGACATGCCTCTGACTTGCCGCACAGGTGCACTTTGGCAACTTTGGTTGATGATATGAGTTTGAAAGTGCTTTTACAAGTATCGTGATAGAAGTCTCCTTTCGTCCGTACAATATTCACGTCAATGTATCCCATTCTTTTATGTGACTGCTTATTTATTGTAGGTATTTACATTACAATTTCAGAGTATTGTTTATTTTAACTGAGAAATACTGCAACACTTTTCTGCAGTTGAATACTTTTCTCACGTTCTCTTTCCAACGTGTCGTTACATGATTGCTATTTGCGTTCATGTAAATGTTTGTAATAACATAGATGAATACCAAGCGTTTTTATAGCAGAGCCATCTTGGAAAGCAATAAAATAGGAAACGCAGATTATGCATTAATTAACCGGTAAATAAATAAAACTCTTTCTAAAGGTGACTGTCTCTGAAAGGTAGGCCGTGTAGTGCAACGACAGTTGTTGTGGTTATCCCCTCCACTACTCACAGCTCCCGACCTTCGGCCACAGGTGGGGGTACAGGCAAAGATGGTGGGGATAAAAGTCGCCGGTGTTATTGTTCGAGGAACCAAATAATGTGACCCATTGCTGTGTATGTTCGAGCACTTCAGTATTATATAACTGAAGATTTTACTATTTCTACACCTATTTTCTAAAATTATTCCCCCTGTATGACCGTGTGATTATGGTTCGTTTAAAATGTAAATTAAACTTAAGACATTATTCGACTTCGTCTGAGAATAGTATCTTGTTAGGTTCCTCGGTGTCAGAACTTAACCTGCTGAAGATTATTGGAGTAGGAAGGTAATTTCATTTTAGATATTAATATAACTCCACAGAATGCATGTCATTGCTATTTTGTTTAAAACAAGCGAAGTGAAAAAGTTCATTATTACGTATAACGTACTTACTGCAGAGTACTTGTCCGGAAAGTGTATTTCAATTTCTTCGAAAAATGGGAGATTCTGAGCTCCCGATGTACTTGTCGCTAAGTTTCTTTAGCGTAGTCGTTAGTTCTTTTGTGTTAAGCTACCTATCATCTACATTTTGAATGAGACAAATTCCTCTCTCGTTTTATCAATAACGCATTATCTGATTCGTTCTTTCTCTAGCCACGTTCACGTTCGCTAGCATGAATTGAACTTCATTGGGTAGGCATATTATATATATATATATGTACCCATCTCAGATTAAATGTAGGTATGTTGCAGAATTTACCTAACAGAAGGTCATAATCAGTGTATTAAAATATTTTTACCTCGTACATTGTCATAAATGTCAGAATGCACTAAGTCATGTGTCTGGAAAAGTGTAAGTGACAATAATTCTGATTCCATATTTTATGATGGTGTGCAACTCAAACAATAACAGTATTAAGCCAAGGTTCCAAACATAGTCCTTTGCTACACGCGTAACCGAAGGATTTGGTCACAGTTTTCGTCAAGAGATGGCGGGCAAAGCATTGCTACAGGTCTTTCCAAGCGCTAAGGTGTAGTCAGTGAGTGGCCCTTGGTCGGAGAACATTGTGGATCCGCCAAGCTGAACGATACATAAAAAATATTTCTATTGGTCAACAACAAAATTTTTCTTCCAAAACTCTTTTCTTACCGAAGTTTGTTGTTTTTTTTTAACAATACTAAAATATCATTTCTGTAAAAAGAATAGTGATTTCCTTTTTTTAGTGATCCTTGATCATTCATAAAGAAATTAAAATATTTGGATTTGAGTTGAGCTGTAAACGTAAGGAAAGAGGCGTGATACGTCTTAATGAATTATAAATTGACAATCTCTCAGTCCGGTCCATTGAGATATAGGACATACAAAAATAGCGAACTCGGATGTATGTGTATATGGTATAATTGCAAAGAAATGTTTAACTACATGAATTTAGAAGACTGCATGTATATTGATTAAAAGTGAAACATTGTTCGTTATCTGTTCAACGAGCTGGCTACGTTAAAATTAGGACTTCGGAATAAATTGTAATAAACACACATGTATATTGCAATAATTTATCATTTGAACTATATACATAGTGAACTTCATAAAGTGTAAAGATTTATTGTTCATTAAGGTCTGTTTGTGCTTGTACGCGTTTCTGATAAGTGGTAGTGGTCAAGCTTACTTTGCCCTGTTATTAATTGAACATCGTTTCAATTAGACTCATGATCAGACGAACTAAAATAACGACCCAATTATTTCCAAAAACTTTCCTACATGTTTCGAAATCTTCGGTACGGCCAAAACGATTCGCAAAATACGTACGATTGGTTTTTCTATTGACGTTTTTACGTACGCGCTGCCTATTATTTCGAAGGTTTAGATTAAGTAAGATCTAGTTTTTGAAATGTTAATCTCTCTCTTTTTTAAATTTGTTATTATTATTATTATTATTATTATTATTATTATTATTATTATTATTATTATTATTATTATTATTATTATTATTATTATTATTATTATTTTTCAACTATTAATAGGTAAATTATTGGGAAGTGATTCTGAAACTCAAGAAAGCGTGCGCAGATGATTTTTTCCCTATACGTCACATACAGTTTTTGACTGTTTTTGACTAAATAAATAAATAAATAAATAAATAAAGTATCAGAACTGTATAACAACAAATGATACTACAACAACACATAATTTCTCGCATTATTTCAAATTTGCAATTTTCGGAAATTCAGAAAGTTCCAAAAAAATGACACCTGCGCCGTTCTTTTGAGCGTTCCTTGAGTTTGAAACGGAAATGGACTTTAGGAGGTACTTTTAAGAGACTCAGAAACATTTACAAAATTTCCTCAAAATGGCTGCAAATGTTTTATTAAACTTTGTGTTCGAATACCGTAAGGAACCCTTAAGAAAATGGTAAAGTTTTCATATTCTTTGAAGTCCCTGATTTTTCGACAATTGCTAAATTTCACATTTTTTTGTGTCTTCCTACAACGGTATTGAAGATATAGATTGTTTCCGTAATGTTTAAAGACAGATCTTAAAATAATATTATGTACAATTTTTCGAAAATATGAGTACTTTTTGCATAATATTGCTTGAAATATAGGCAATTTTTATTTTTTATAATAATTATTTTTACAACAGTTCCGAATTTTTTCTTAAAATTTGGTCAATTATCTATCAAAAGGCGGCAAAGAAAAAACACTGTTCTAAAACACTGTTTTTGAAAATGGCAAAAATTGTTTATTTCAGAACTTCTATATTGAAGATAAGAGATTGTTTCCTTAAAAAATCTATTTTAAAAAGCAGCTCATTAAAAAGGGTATTGTTTTAGTTTTTTGAACAAACGAATAGTTTTTTCGTAATTTGTGCTTAAATTAATGTAATTTTAAAAACTTTTCTCAAAACTGCTTCAATTTTTTTCTTCAAAATATTTCCACGGATAGAACAAGGAAGCTTAAAAGAATGGTGCAGATCTCATTTTCGTTGATCTCTTTGAATTTTCGAAATTTGCAAATTAAAAAACAATACGAGAAAGTATGCGATGTTGTAGCATCAATAATTTTAATGAGGAAAAGTGATAGAAACGCCTAAATTTAAAACTATTGTTTCTGTTCGTTCTGTAATGTGCAATGATTTGGTGAACATTTTGAGAATCGATCGAAAATTTTAGGTCTAATTGATACCGGGACAAATATTCTTCCTTATTGTACTATATTTATCTATTTGTCTTTTACTAAGACTAGCAGTATTTTCTGCTCACTTGGTTATTAGCACAAAATATTAATATATCAGTTATTGAAAATGTACGTTTTAGTAAGACATCTCAGGAAGCACTCTGGGGATTTGCTACATTTGCAAACATCAGTGGACGAAAACAAAGAAAACGGAAACCTATATCCAAAAAATTAGTGTACCGACATTAATATGAATAATCCAATCCGAAGGAAAACCAACATTCTTCCACACATGGCAACGAAGTTCAGGTACGAACGCTGGATAGCTACACAGTAATCAAAAGATTCAAATTTTGAAAACCAATAAAAGGGAAGAAGTATTATATTATTTATTATATCGAAAATGTATTTAATCAAATAATAATTAATACATCATTTTTTCTTACTATTGTTTCTTGAAACAATATTATAATTGAACAATTGTTGTTAAATTTCTAATTTATCAAGATAAATTTGCACTATTTCATCGGCACTCAAACTGTGCATCATCCAGAACAGAATTAAATAATGCAACAACAGTCCAACTCTTATGCAATCTTGGTTAAAATTTACAAAATACGTCTTCCGGCTTCCTCATAAAAACGCATCACAATGCAAAGAACGAACTCTATAATCGTTTTAATGTTTCCGGTTCTGCATCCGACCTTTAATAAATGCGACCGGCTGTCATTTTCGTAATAAGAAATATTACTAACTTACAATAATTTTACATAATCATAGGTGTATAGTAAAAAAATGAATTTCAAGTTAACAACGTATATAAGAAATAAAATCCTCCTAAACTCCAAAACGTAAAAGATTGTTCGAGATAAAACCTGCAAGTTACAGAAGATTGAAACATGATTTTCGCAAACGATTTAAAGGAATTCCTTAGCACTGTGTGGCAAAGAATGCAGAAATGATTTTGTTAGTAAATAATTGACTTTTGGAAAAAAAAATATTTCGAGCAGCGTTATTGTTATTTTACTGACAGTGTACAGAATGGTAAAACATGTCACACGTCATTGTCATCAGACAACACAAACAATTTCTTCCCATCAATACTAGCGGTGTTAAAACAGCACGTAGTTTCTCGCCCGTACATTCACGGAAAATTACGCGATAAGTACTCGTATTTTCGAAAAATTGTACATTACCTTATTTCAAAATCTATCTTCAAGGAGCTAATTCCATGAAGTGGAAAATCCTTATCTTTATATTTAGAGTTTTGATAAGACGCCGAAAAAAAATTTGAATTTTTGCAATTTTCGAAAAATCAGTGTTTTCAACGAACGTGAGACCTGCACTGTTGTCTTAAACGTTCATTGTAATTTCCAATAACAAAATGTAATCAAAAACGATGGAACCATTGTTTTGAAAATTTGGAAAAGGTCCCAGGTATAAAGTATCCCCCTCTACATTAAAATATCGGTTTCAAATTCAAGAAGCCGCGACATCAGCTAGATCGATAGGGTAATATCAATTTTGGAGAAAATCGGCTGAACGGTTTAGCGGCTAGAGTTGTTAAGAGACACGGACGGACGGATGTTTTGCCATTATTCGATTTTTCGGCATCAAGGACCCTCAAACCATGAATTCTGGCTACAACCACGTGTTAGTTTCCTTTCTAAATTTAGCAACTGGATTTATCCACTTTTTCGTTACCAGGGCCCTGTAATAACAGTTTTTCTGCCGAAAATTCGCCGTTTTTTCGGGCAGCATTACATTTTCTCTACTCCGTGGCAGCATTACATTTTCTCTACTCAATGGTGTCAATAAAAATTAAATTTGGCTTTATAAGATTATCGACTAGGTTCTTAAAGGAATCTTTGCTTTTTATTTTGCTTTTTCTTTTTGAATAGACGTACATAAATGATGAATGTTGATATATTGCCCCAGCTGCTCCCCTCCTGGACGCCCCTGCCTATGAGTAATTTCATGTGAAGCCATAGAAAATTTTCCCACCTTTTATCGGAATGAAAATCCATTCATAGATTTGTTTCCAATTATTAACAACACGTAAGGAATCGTCAATATTATTTCTGTATTTGCAAGTGTCAGTTTGCACAATGGGTGTGAAAAACTTTTACTTACATTTTGAGCATTGTAGAACATTATTCAATTACAGTATATATATTTATTTTATAAGAAAATAATGTCGTTCATTTAACCAGTTTAGGCTGCATGGTACTTTCAGAATTTTCACACATTTTAGTCTTGTAGGTCAGCTAATTCTTAAATTTCTGAATTTTCGAAAATTGCAAGAGTTCAAATTATTTGGGCGCCTTACATCTACAATTTTGAGAAGAGATATTTGTGCCCTTAATAAAATTAAAAACATCGTGAAAAAAGGTATATTATATTTTTCGAAAATATGAGTGGTTCTGCTTGAAATGCACGGCATTTCTCATGAACGACTCACTTTTTTTAATAAAATTTCCTAGCATACATCTCCTGAACGCTTAAAAAAGGGCAGTTCCCGATTCTGACGATCTTTGTATTTTTCCAAAATGCAAAATATGAATAATGCAAAAGGAGAATATTGTTGATAGAGTTTTTTTCTGAAGTGAAATGTGTTCTACAAATTACGTCTTGAAGAAGTACAATATTTTTGAAAAAGCAGTGATTTTCGCGTAATATTTGCTTGAAGGTATTGCAGTATATAACATTTTTTTTAAAAAAGTACAACATTGCAGATAAATATTTTTCTTTAATGAAATCTGTTATTTAAATCTTTTTCTAATTATCTAAATAATCTTCTAATTATGTAAATGGAAATCACTGAATTTCTTAAACTTGCAGATGCAAATTGTGACATACCAATATGTGGGACCTTGTATTGCGTCACATTTATTGTAAAAAGGGTGAATTGTAAGGATAGACATTTGTAAATATGGTGGCATAGCAACGGTAGATGAGTTGTCGTCAAGGTCAACAAACTTCATTGCTTTGAACCACGGGGCGCGGCTAGTTGAAAAAGTAAACTGTTTGAGGATTGGCCGAGAAAGCAATAACAGTCTGGGGCGCGGCTAGTTGAATTTGTAAGTAATTGAGGGATTGGCTAGGCATGGAATTTTTTCTGACAAGAAACAGTAGAAAGATGGACCGAGTTTTGAAGGGCTGAAAGAGGGGAATATGGAGGCATTCCGACTTATGCCGTGGTGCTGTGCGGATCGTGTGTAGACAATTGATGTTGGGAGATTGGGAATTGTGAACATCTACTTTGGAGCGTATGGTTGTGGGCCTTAGAATATTGATCTAATGTGCGGAAATCGGAACTTGGAAATATTTCGAGTGCAGCAGCTAGAATTGTGAACTTAGGTGAATTGGTTGGCAACAGGACTGGGAGTATTTGATGCAGATATAGTTTGCTGAACTTTAATATTTTAAGTATACGCGTAGAAAGAACTGGGAAGTTTTAAAAGGAGAATTAATTAAGTCTTATCAACTTATGAGGCGGTGAGGATCAGTGACTCCAGTACACTTGTGCCAGAACGGAAGAAAAGAAGGTGGTATTTGGACCTGGAGCTATCGACACCGGGGAAGATTGAAAATGGTTCTACGCGGCGACATCGGTCGAGAGCACGCGAAGACGGGTACTGTAATATAAGGTTTGAGACTGGCCATGACCGAAAGTTTCGTATTGTTACCAAAGAACATTGAATAAACTTACAAGTTTCTGTGAATAGAAAAGATGATTTTCATTTAGCCAATTCCAGCAAATGAGTAGCTAGAAATGTATATTTGTTTTTCAGATTCCTCGACCACTCTGTACAGATGGCAGATCGAATAATCGGCTATTAGTAGGAAATAGCGATTATTTCTTATAAGACCCATCGACCCAGTTAGCCGGATATTAATTTAATGGAAATAGCAGTTGAAGAGTAATTTTAATTATTGAATTAACGTAATATTTTCCTGGCGCCCATATTCTTACATAAATTTGGAACGGGTTACGTTGAATTTATATTTAATAATGTTAAAAGACCAGAGGAAATATTAAATTTAAAAATAAAATCAGACAGATTGTTTCAAACGGCGCGCCAACTGGGGCTGAATTTATTATAAATTGTGCCATTGTTTCAAAATGTTCAAATTTTTGTGAGCTTCGAATATTTCGTTTAGGTGAGTCTGATGCTGTGTGGGTTACGTGACTGACCTACTAACGCTAACAACTTGAGTTCGAATCCCAACGCGGAAAATTATTTTTTCTTGTTTGGAAGCACTTCATTAAGCTCATGTAGTATTATAACTTAATCTTTTTTTAGGTCTTTTATCCAGCCAACAGCCGGTTATTCTTCTTCCCGATGGGACGCATATTCGACCATACACTAGACATCAACACACTTGCGTGGTCCTCTGATCTGGGTTCAGCAGAATGCTCCGCAACAAACATCAGTTGGAGATAAGGGACAAACAATTATGCCCAAGGCGCGACCTTATGACCGAAGAGTCCCGCGAACCTCATGACCGAAGCGATGAGTCGGTACACGCTCTTAGCCACCTCAGCCATCCAGGTCGGCATAATATTACTTATCGGATACAAATAATGCGAGAAGCTGTGCGATATTTTAGCACTACTAGCTGATAGAACAAAGAATACTTAAAAATGGCGCAGGTCTCATTTTCGAAAATTGCAGTTACTAATTTGCGATAAATTATATGCTGTTGGAGCATCACTAGTAACGACTTCTGCTGCTTTTTGTGCTTTAGCTCCTTCTTCGTGTTCTTCTTTTCCTTCTCCCCCTCCTTCTTCTTTTTCTTCTTTCCGTCTGCTCGTTTTACTTCCGTATTTGTCATTTTTCTGTCAAAAGTATTTTTTCTTTCTCCTCCAGCGTATATCAGAGCCTTGAACCCTCTGTTTCGAAAAGAACGTTTCTCGATTATACAAACCCGCACCTGATTAACATATCTATACTGTAATTATTAATTACATTATTGAATGTAAAATAATTAATTTTGTAAAATTATAAATATGTTACGACTGTTGTCCAGTATTACTTCCGTTCTTCATAAATACTTCTTGAGATATTTTGAATATAAATGTTCGATATAATCATTTCTGCAATTTTTCGAGATTGATCTTATTATATTTACAGTCGCTCACTATCAAGGACTTTTGCCAACAAGAAAGTTGTCTTTTTTTGAACGAATGTTCGATTAAGATTAATTCCAACGATAACAAATTCACATATTTGTAAACGATTGGCAATCATTGTCACTTCAGCTGCGGGGCGGAGCAGTTGGTCTTCTAACATTAGCTAGAATCGTTAAGTGTGAAAGTGTAATTCAACATCACTGCGAACTTTAGAAAACAGTGGTGACTTAGTGTACAAAACTATTTAGTGGTCGCATTTATTCATTACTAATGCTTTAGTAGTGGAATGAACAACAATGCTTCGTCTGGCCCAGAGCGAATGATCAGTGAAGCCCTAAACTCAATATATAAATTCGGAAAATTTATCTGATGTGGTTCTCGACGAAGGCAACGTGAATTTCACGGACATCATGGAATACACTGACGTACCGCATCATCTTCAACAAAATGCAAGTAACAACAACCAATTCGGGACCGAATCATCATGCCAGCCCTTGGAACAAATGCAGTCACAACAGTCTGTTGCTTCAACTCAACTGCATCAGAACAAGGTAATGTTCCAAGTAAAGTAAGCCAGCGATAACGACAATAACGGAGACTTAAAACCTGTAACCACAGTCAGCCTTCGGTAGAGTTGAACTTACAAAGTCATTACAATGTGCAAATCAAAAACAGGTTTACGGTGTTTACACTCTGGACACAGTAAAAATACCTGTAATCATACTTTTTCGTGCGTGTTTTGTGCAGGTGATCACCTGTCAGCAAACTGTGAGCAAAAGAACTCCACTCCAATATGTAAACTTTGTCTAGGGAAGCCTAGGGTTGACCTCAGATCAGGAAGTATACTGTTACGATTCTAGGTGGTTAATTAAAACTCTGGTATTATTTTAACAAAAACGTTTATTTTGTTTCTTAACACAATCACTGAAAACAATTGATTATTCTTTACACGTAACACTTCTCTTGATTATTTATTTACACTACATTTCTCTTGATTATTTATTTACACTACACTCCTCTTGATTATTTATTTACACTGTTCACTTCTCTTACACTGTCGCACAGTCCTAAGCACTGACCACAGTTCCATGCAGTGACCACGGTTCACGTCACTGAGCACAATCACTGCACTGCTATTCACCGCGATGCACACACTTCACAGCTCAGCTTCCACTTCAGACTTAAGACTGACTGCGGTCGCCGGCCGCCGCGTATTTATACTCGGCGGGTGCCGTCGAGAATATTGTGGACTTTGCGATTTATTTATTTAGTCAAAAACTGTATGTGACGTATGGGGGAGAAAATCATCTGCGCACGCTTTCTTGAGTTTCAGAATCACTCCCAATAATTTAACTATTAATAGTTGAAAATAATAATAATAATAATAATAATAATAATAATAATAATAATAATAATAATAATAATAATAAAAATAATATTAAAAACAAATTTTAAAAAGTGAGAGATTAACATTTCAAAAACTAGATATTTTCGTTGCCAAATTATAGAAAACTTATTTTTAACGGTAAAGAAACGAACAGATTTGATTTTTCTGTATTGTTAACAAAATAGAAACTCACCCTAGGCTCTACTACCACTACAAGCAAAAGGAAAGTTCAACAAAACGTGCGCATAGTGAAGCTACATTTACGTCCAGAAGCAAATCAAGGGGCCATCTCAGCATTTGCTCAATGGATCAGGGAAACCGGACAAAAACCTGATCGAGATGGGGGTAATTGACCCGGAAGTACATTATTTGTTAAAGGCATATTGAGTCTTTTTTTAATTTTACAATGTAAATGTAAACTAATTCATTATACTATATCTTGGTTTTGTTAAAGTAAACATTATTTTTCATTTTGACGATCAGTATAGTCTCTAATTGTATAGAAACAGTTTTGCAACAGAAAAGATTTTACTTTTAACTTAAATTTGTGTACCAATTTTAATTGTTTAATTTCATCTGGCAGAGCGTTGTAAAGTAACGTACATGTATTGTATGTGGACTTCTTGTAGTGAGCTGTTGATACTGACACTTGATGAACATGATTTCTACGTCGAGTGTTGTAACTATAAATATCAGTATTACATGAAAATAAGTTTCCACCGTTCAGTAAGTCAGTTTTGACAAATACTACAGACTCATAAATAAATGGGCAAGGCAATGGTAAGATTCCAAGCTCAATGAAAAGAGGCTTGCACGGATCACGTGGATCGGATTTTTTCATTATTCGGATAATTTTCTTTTGCAATCTAAATGTCTGGACACTAAAGGATGAGCTTCCCCAAAATATTATGCCATATCTCAGGCGGGAATGTACATTTGCAAAATACATGCGAGCTGCATGAAAGCTGACAGAATTAGAAATAATTCTGAATGCATAACATAATGAGCTTAATTTAGTGTTTAATTCTGTTATATGTACATTCCATTTGAGGTTTGATTGAATTAGCCCCAGAACCCGATTAGCCCCAGAACTCTCTGGGACTAGCTAGTTCGAGGGCCACCAGCCGATGACTCCATCCGCCTATACAGGTAGCTCGTGGTGGCCGCCGCCAGATGACGCAATATTCGTTACAGTACATATTATCGAAACGTTTAGAAAGTAAAAGAAATAATCCAAATGTCAGACATAGGAATAGTCCTATTCCCCCGCAATTCAATAGAATAAACTTACCAAGTCTACCTCCAACCAACAGTATACCTAATTTCGCGCAGGCAACAAATTCCAAGTACCAACAAAACACAACAAACACAACAAGCACAAATCACCAACAACATAACAACCAACACACACAAACAGAAACTACAACTTCAATATTAGTAACTCATTCCTACAAAACATCACTCAGGTTATAACCACATCATTAATTTATAAATTAATTAATCAGTGGCGGCTGGGGCCCCAACAGACTGGAGGTTCCACCTCCATCGAACATGTAAGTAAAAATGTACGCAATTTAAATCAATTAAAACTAAACGTCTATATTGAAACACTATTTGCATAATGTTTTACTTTGGGTCCTCTTAAGGCGCCATCGTCCATCTCCCGCGCACATGGTTCTGGCTTTGATTTCCACTGGCCACTTAAATTCGACTCCAGTATATCTCAACAAGCACTATTGCTTCGACACCTTTCACACAAGTAAAATTATTTTATTTCAAAAACTTCACTACCCTGGTATATTTGGCAATAATGAAAGATCTTCGACACACATTCGTATTCACAAAAACGTTCGCAAACCGCTGGCAGGCCAGCTGCAGCCACGGGGACACTAAGGGACTTCCATCCAGAACGGCCACCTTCACACAAAGAACTCATCAAATATACGTTTTGAATCAACAAACCTAATATCAAATGAAAACAAATTTTCCAAATACCATAAACAATGAATTGAATATCGCCAATAATTGACTGAACTTGTGTACTTTCAATAAACAAGCGAAAATCATAAAACTACGTTGCAGTGAGTTAGACGAAGATAAAATATGGGTAATCCCCTGAGATTCTCTCCATGGCCGCGAACCGCGACAGCGCCAGCTGCTTGGTTGCCCAACCAAAAGGCTGTATCTTCCTCGTCTTAAATCGAAGGCCCAAGGAGTACAATCACTAAATTCATTAATACAGCTAAGAGCCAAGAGCGTAGTGCTAGGCACTAGACACCGGAGAGAGGGCCAGTTGAACGCTCTTTCGTTTCAAAATGATTTCATATGCATCGATATTGCTGCAATATCTTGAATAATGAATTTTTTAAAAGGAAAATGTATATTCCTAAGATATTATGAGATCTTTTTTATTTTCTCTGGGGATGTGGAACAGTGCAACATAAGCACGAGCCGCCACTGTTATTAATACCAACAATTATACAGAATATTCAACACTCTGTTGCTATGTTATTAAACAACAATTATGGATATCCATAATTATTTAATTATACTTAATAATTATGGATATCCATAATTATTTAATTATACTAAATTGGACTGTCAACGACATTCCAATTCCATTCCAAGAAGACAGAGAAAATTCGAAAGGAGGAGGTGTCATAGTATTAATAAAAAACTATATACCACATCACCAAATTACTCTACCACACACACCCGGTCTCGAAAAAGCAGCAATAAAATTAAAGTATAATAATAACAACAGGATATTAACAATAATGACTGCTTATAAACCTCCAAATATAAAAATCAATAACAGCAACATCTCCACATTATTACAACTACCCAGTCCATTCATTATTACAGGTGACCTAAACTGTAAACATACCCCATGGGGATGTCGGTCTACGAATCCCGCTGGTAAATACTTATACAACATAAAAAGCAACCGAAATCTCAACGTCTTATCACCAACCGAACCCACATACGTCCCATATGATCCAATTAAAAGTCCAAACATACTTGACATAGCAGTCACAAATATAAAACACAATTCATATCTACAACGTATCATGAACTAGAATCAGATCACTTACCAGTAATATCAACTCGCGTAGAAAAACCTCCCCACAACTACCCCACCCACCTTAAATACTTATAACATTAATTGGAAGTACTTTAAAGACTATGTAAATAAATCCATTCCTTCATTTCACAATCTGAATTCTCCCCAAAAAATTAACCAAGCCAACACGATCCTCAAGAACATAATAATTAGTACTGTTAACGACAGTCATGTTGCGAAAAATCTTAGAAGTTAACAAAATATTTCATAAACTGCTTCCAACCAATATAATTAACTTAATTCGAATAAAAATAAAGCAAGACGACTTTGGAATTCCTTAAGAATTCCTTCTTTAAAAAAAGAACTAAATCTGTTAAATAATATTTGTAAAAAGTTTCTTAACAGATATAAAAAAGAACAATACAAATCCTATATCAATACCTTAATTACTAAAAACAACTCACAATCGCAATTTACCAAGAAATTATAAGAGAAAGAGAACAATTATTCCCCCATTAGCAACTAGTGATGGTAAAAAATACTTCCCAATGGAAAAGGCTGAAGTTCTAGCCTCCTACTTTATTGACACATTCACCCTCAATAACTGCCTTAAAGATCCCAAACATGACGAAATTTTGAATATGTTGAATGCTCCCCTATATAATTTTCCCCACCAAGAACAATTCATATCCCCTAGTGAAATAAGAAAAATAATAAAGAATATGCCAAATAAAAAAGCACCATGCCACGATCAGATCAACATAATCATTTTTAAAAAATTATCGGAGAATGTCATTGCTTTTCTAAAAATATTTACAATTTTGAATTGAGAACAAGGCATTTTCCTCAAATATGGAAACATTCAGTCATTCACCCAGTAGCAAAACCAAATATGAATCACTCAAAAGCAGAAAATTACCGACCTATTAGCCTGCTAACTATAATGTCAAAAATTTTAGAGAAATTAATTCTCATCAGATTGAACAAACATATCAAGAAAACAGTATACCACAGCATCAGTTTGGCTTCAAATCGCAATATTCTACCACCCACCAACTACGAAGGCTTACGGAACATATTCATACTGCATTCCAAAAGGGACAATATACCATCGCTGCGTTTGTATACAACTCGCAAGCATTTGACAGAATATGGCATCCAGCTTTCTATTTTAAATTAATTTCAAGAGGAACACCCAAATATCTATTTTTTGTTATCCTTAACTATATCACAAATGTAACTTTTTCAGTATCAGTTGGAGGCCACTGCTCTAATCCAAGGAAAATTGCTGCTGGTGTTCCCCAAGGTTCACCACTTTACCTCTTGCTGTTACATGTATACACTGCTGTATGCCATGATGAACACAAACTAAAGTTACATTGTTCAAATAACTGGTCAGGCGTTAAGAGATATTTTATTCGACGATAATTTAAACAAACTTAAAGTATTATTTTTTACTTATAATGTTTTAAATATAATAGTATTGTTTTACCACATCTCATAAGATTAATAAATGCGTTTTTCGGAAAAGAGTGAGGTATCATTTACGCAAAATATAGTAGATGCAATTGGCAATCAAATGTCTGTATCGTATATTGATATTTTTCAATTCCTCGATCATTGTCTTCGAGTAGTAGGAAGTATAACGCTATAATGAGTTGACACACCATCACAGTTTCGCGGCTTTCGCACTGTAGTTCTTCCGGACGCAGTTCGTATGTGTGGTGATAGTGTGAATCTCAAATTAGACCCTAGCCGGCGGCGGCGACGGCGGCGAGAGTTTATAACAGCAAATCGCTCAACGGTACCCGCCGTCGTCGTCGCCGCCGCTGCCGCCGGCGCAAGCGTCCACGCCTACGGTGTCCACGCGCTGGTGGTGTCGGCAGCGTCAGCAGCAGTGTAGGTCCGGCGCGGCGTTGCCGGCTTGTTGATTCGCCACCACTGCCTCCGCCGCCGGGGTTACGCGGACCAAGGACGCCTCCGCCGCCGCCTCCACCACCTCCACCTCCGTGGCCGCTTCGCGCCAGCCGATCGGCTGGACGGCTAAGCACCGCTGAGCGGCCGGCGCCGGCGCCCGCCGCTACGTGATGGAGAATGGTTCTGATCAAGACATCACAAACCGTCTCCGCTCAAAACCTTTTCAACCGTGAGGCTGAAACTTGTTTTTTTCATTAAGTTGTCGGAACTCTACGAAAATGTTTCGGTTTGTGTTTCTAAAATGTTTCAATATTTTTTTTATAATTTATAACCTCAAGAATTTTACAATTTTGTTCGATTTGTTACATTGAGTTCAGGTTTCATTCATTATTTCTGCTGGCTTCATTATCTGCATTATCTTCATTATCTGCATGTAGGTGTATAACGGTTGTCCACGCGACTCAAAAATGATTGTAAATAAATAGAATTTCTTCTATAGCTGGATTTAAACATAACTGCACTTGATGTAAATCAGCGGTTACGGAGTCATCCAATATTGAGGTTGAATGTCACCATAGTGGTGCCACTGTAGTGACGTGTAAGCTCCCGATTGGATTACATCTTAACAGCTGACGACCTGCCAAGTGCAGCTCTAAGTAAATCGAAGTATAAAATTCAATGCACATTGCACATGCCCAGTGCGATGTGCAATTGTAACGTTGTGCAATGTGCATAGACGATGCCATTTATTTAGTAGTTTTGCACTCTTTAAAATAAGACATTACAAATAACAATGTTCAATATTTTTTTAGATAACTTAAATAGATATCTTAAATATATTATAAAAACGAAATTCATTTACTGTTCAAAATTAAAATATCGATGTTAGTAAATCGATCAAAATTATCTACATCTTTATATATCAATTGCGATGTTGTAAAACGTTGTAAAACTGGTTTAATAATCTATAAAATAAAACTGTTGGGCAACAAAATTTAATTTTACACTGACCGTATTTATTAAGTTATTATGAAGATTAAACTGAAAACAAACTAAAAATAATAAGAACAACACATACAAATACTCAGCCTGAAACCCTAAGCATCTACAGTAATCTCAAGAGATCACACAGCATTCTGAGTTTACTGAAGAAGGGGGGAAACCTTATGCCCATGGCGGACGTCGCCTCTCCATGTGCGAAACACAAGGAAAGACGTACGAAAAACCGGGGCATCGGGGTCTTCCTGAGCGAAGGGCTGCCTGATGAAGATAGTGCCATTAGTGTACTCTATGGAAGAGAAAGTGAACAACTATACCAGTTCGATTTTCGCACCGTCTCATCCATAAGAGACGCATACAAACCAACAAAGCGTTCATTATACGACGTTAAATGGGCAGAGACGGTGCCAATACGTAGGTGACTCAGAGTTTTAGGAGGCGGCCGTCAGATTGCACTACGCCTTGTGCCTTTGAGAGAGTATCGATAAAGCATCGAATGACAAAGCTCTCGTTCAAATGAATTACTATAAAGAAACATATTTTAAAAAAACGATATTTTATACACACATTTGTGGTGAACAATTTTTCCTTCCTTTTGTTGGTGGTGTCATGGAACATTGCCCTACAAGCCGCCACTGGACAACAACCTCCAAAGCGTGGAAATATGAAAATAATAATAATAATAATAATAATAATAATAATAATAATAATAATAATAATATAAGTTTTACTTAAGATATAGTAGCGTATGAAATTCAAAATATTTATTTATATATATAGAATATACAGAAAAGTGCAATTTTCCTATAAATATTGATATTTTTAAAGTATGAAAAATACAAACATTGCAATCAAGTATTTTTTAAAATGTCAATATTAAAAAAAATCCCCGCCCAATAGTCAAAGCCAATTTATCCCATCTATGAATCCGCTCTTGCAAAGACGAGGTCTTCGTACGTCTCTTCTATAGGTGAAGGGGAGGGATGACTTGTTCGAAATGACAATGTTCGAAAATTCAGATATTTCATGAAATCAGAACTTTTACCACATTTGTAAGTGCACTTTGATCTGTTTGAGCAGAATATATATAAAAAATCGGAAGGAGTTTTGAAAAAGTTTTGTAAATGTCGTTTAAACTTCTTGTAAGGTACCCTCAAATATTCAGACCCGTTTCAAAATCGCTGGACATTAAGTAAGTTAGTTCCACAGGAAAATATCAATTTTGAAAACAAATCCTGTGCATGCTTTTCATTAGGGGCTAGTGATATTTGCACGGCTAAAGTGTTGTGTAACTTCATTTTTTTTATTAATTTATTATAATGCTTCTAGATCCCATTACCAGAATATCTTTAAATTATCGTGTTCTCATCGAGAGATTATACCGTTAAGGAGAAGAAACAATAATTTAAATCGGGGTCCGTTTGCAAATGTTATGGCTATACAATCTTTTTACGTGAATAGTATTATCTCCCTCTTTCGGAGTCGGTTAATAAACTAATTTTACGTAAACAAGTCTTATACATTCAGCAGATACATTTCTTTATCATTCAACTGTGGTGGCTCGTGCTTAGGTTGCACAACCCCCTGATAATCGAAGATCTTGTAATATGTTAGGAATACATTTTTTCTGTTAACGACATTCAATATTCAAGGTATTGCAACAATGTCTATGTATATGAAATAATTTTGGAACTAAAGAGCGCCCAACGAGCACTCTCGCCGGCGACTGGTGCCCTTCCAGGCGTGGCATGCTCTTGGCTCTATTACCAGGGTTGCCAGATGCTTCGTACTAACATCCGCCGTTAGATGGGTGTAAATCAGCACAATAAAAAATCAACTTTCCAAGCGTGACATTTGAATTTCATTTAAAATATAAATTCTGTAGTGGCAGCAGAGATCGTGTTGTAATCAATGTTTAAAATTTCAGGATATCAGAGGTATCGACCACAATTAGTAGCAATATAAATGTACAATGCAGAAAATTTAGCCATACACCTGTTTCGGGAATTTTCCCCCCATCATCAGTGGCTCTACAATATTAAATTTGATTTAACAAATTAGCACATGGATAACTACATCATACAAGGAACACATATCCCAATGAACATTAAATTTATAAAACACAGTACTTACCCAAGTAAATTTAAACATTTTATGTATTTGAAATATTGTGTGGGTAGTGAACCTATGAAATGTTTGATTAGTTTTTTTGTTTGTGAACATTGTAATTAATAATTTATGTAAAAATTTATACTTTTTGTAATCATAAGTTATATCTTAATTTTGGAGAGCAAGGTCAGATTCAATCAGCGTCGACTTATCTTCAAAATCGTTTTTTTGTTCTCAGTGTTTATTGTAATGTTTTAAATTCTTTCCCCACTTTACAATTTTCACTCTCCTTGCTCCTCTCCGCTCTTAGAAAGATTACCACAGAATGCTTACATATGCTTCTTCCCAATGTCTTAACAGAAAATGATGGCGTGAAACCGCACTACCAAAATATGACTACTTTTAAATGACGTGTTCTAAAATTAACTACAAGTACTGCCAATGTGATATATACTCATGTTGTACACGGCAAAGACGCCATGACTTTTAGAACACACGGTACACTAGAGGAATAAAAACTAACATTACTCACTTCTCGAAGTAAATTTAAACAAATTAACAAATTACTAATGAAAAATCATGTATATAGAAAAAAAACAAAAAATCAAATTCAGTGTCAACGTCGTTGTGTTCTTTTTTTAAATTTCGTCGTAATCAGAAAACCCGCCCCTGTAGCGTCGCGTGGTTCGGCGCCGCTGCGTCGGGCCGCTTCGGGGAAACCCACTTCTAAGCCGGAGGTTGAATGGGGGGTGCAAGGCGGCGGCGCCACGCCGCGCCGGCTGGAAAATCCCCGTACGCAAATAACTGGGAGAAAAGGACACGCGCGGACGCGAGTTTAAAAGATTTCGGTTGCAGCCCTGGAAGGGCTGGCCAGCGAGCCGTATGACGCCCACCGCTTGTAGGGTGTATGTGTGTGTGTGTGGGGGAGCGACGGATACTTAAGGCTGCGCCGACAGGCGCCTCGCGGGATACGCAGTGTCGAAAGACGAGGGGTATCTCCAGTGCTATCTTTGCACGTGATCTTCAGGTCGAAGATCGGTTTAGCGACAGGCCATGTAACTTGTGTAGTTACGGGACTTTATGTCCGACAGCTTCGCACCTCGCGTTGCTTTTTGCTGCTTCCGAGCAGTGGTTCTGGGCTAGGCCTAGGGACGGTCGCGGGGTTTCACGGCTAAGAGAACTGAAAGGTTGCCAAGGGGTTAGATTTTGTATTATAATATTTATACATTAATTGTAAATATATTGTAAATATATTGTAAATATATTGTAAATATCAAACAGAACAGTCGTCTGTGTTGTTCTTTCTAGTACGTCACACGCCAAAACCGCATGTTGTTATGTCATAAATGCTATTTTGCTCTATTCTTTGTTTTTCTTCATAAATTCCACAAATATATTTTGTTCACATCTCTCTCTCTTTCTCTCTCTTTCTATCTCTCTCTTTCTCTCTCTTTCTCGCTCTTTATTTCTCTTTCTCTCTGTCTCTCTCTTCGTTACTGTTACATTACCTGCCATGTGTATACCTGCCATGTATTATTTTATTTATGAGTACAAGTGATTCAAATGTGTTTGAGTTTCTGTGAATGTTTTGAATGTGCTCAAAATTCTGCATTTCCAGAAACGCCCAAACTCCCCTTTTCTGGAAAACGAAATTTAAAGCCTTTTTTTTCTTTGAGAGATATGTATTTGTATTATGTTTATGAAATAAGATATATGTTTATGAAATTTAAATAATTTTTTTGTGTTTTATATATGTACACGTTATTAATATGTACATTTCCAGAGTTTTGCATACATTATTGCATTTGTGTCGAGAAATGCTTCAAATGATTTTCAATAAAGTTTTTCGAAAACTTGAAAGTTTTGTATATAACAAAGCTTTGAATTTCGCATTTACAGTAACGCTTAAAAGACATACTCCTAAAAGCAGCTCTAAATGTGTCAACGAAAATTTCCGTATTTTACGAGGTTTCATTATTCTGTAATATAGTATATATGAGTGTATACACTTATATATTAATAAGTGTATACACTTATATATATATAAGAGTGTATACACTTGTATATACACTTATATATAAGTAATATTTCAGTTCTACGGCGAGGAAACGGAAAAATTGAGAAAGTTTAAAAAATGAACTTTGGGTCGTGGTAGACGGCAAGAGTACGGGAGAAAACCGTAAAGCTAGCCCAAACCAAAGAAACTAGAAAACTAGTACGGAAAAAGTCTGTGCCATTCTATACCGCCACTAGTTTGTCTATTTTCTTTCTATTTTACCTTTCTTCTTCTTCCTCATATGTTTCATCTCAAACAGAATACTAGTGACTAAGTAAAGAGAATAGTAAGGAGGATTGCCTAGAAATTATAAAATAAGAAATGATTATAGTGAATACGGTGAGCTTCGTCTCTGCCTGTCAAAACATCACATTATCTAAAGCTATCACACAAAGCTAAAACCTTCAGTAGGATTCGATGTCGACACCAGTGCGGAGTTTTTGCTGATGAAATCGCCAGCTCCATTTACTTTCGCATAGGCTAAAGTAAGTTGATATATAAATCTTTAACTGTGCCATAATTGCTATACGTCAGGGTCTTATCCCCTATCGTAACGAACCGACTCCGTCGTTGTGAGTTGGTGAACGAAAGTGAAAAATGGGTAGCCGGAAAGAAGGCATTCTGTTTACGTAGTTCAAGTGACAATTGGAAATTATGAGTTGCGCAAGCTCAGGGACGTTTTATATTAATCGCGTTGGCCTACGACCGGAACGTCGACCCCCAACTCCGCCTCGCGAAGCGAAGCGCCAACATGTAAAGGCGGCTCCACACTTTCATTATTCGGTGAACAGCGAGCAACCGCTCGCCGAATCCCGAGTTGTGTGAAAGAGTTGCTTGCTATTTGCCGAGTGACGAACATTCGGTGCTCGCCCTATCCACCGTGAGTCGTTCTTTAGGACACATCAAAGGGAGCGAATATTCGCCGAACATGTCAGCTGTTCGGGATTGAGCGAGCAGTAGCTCGCTGCTCGGCGAATGCCGAATGTGTGGAGCCGCCTTAAAGTTAAAAAAGTGATCGGAACAAAGGACTTTGAAATAAAATGCGTTGGAAATTATGCGTTGAACAAACGTAAGAATGTTTATGTTAGTCTGTCAGTGTGTCTGTCTGTCTGTCTGTCTGTCTTTCTGTCTGTCTGTCAGTCTGTCTGTCTTTCTGTCTGTCTGTCTGTCTGTCTGTCTGTCTGTCTGTCTGTCTGTCTGTCCTGGCTGTTCTTCTGCCTTTCCTTCTACCTGTCCTTCTACCAGTCCTTCTGTCTATCCGTCTGTCCATCCACCTGTGAACAACGCTAGCAGCTAAATCGTCTGACCGATTTTCTTCAAAATTGATATTTCCCAAACGAAAAGGCTAATGTCGCGACCCCTTTAATTTGAAAACAATATATTGATTGTGGGGGGTACTTTACATGAACCCCTGGGACAGTTTGCACATTTATAAAAATGGGTCCATCGTTTTTTATTAAATTTTGTTGTTGGATTGTGTGAAGGGCGTTTAAGAGAATGATAGTACCATTTTCGTTCAAATTTTGATATTTGGAAAATTGCAAACTTGTAGAATTTTTCGGTGTCTTCCTACAACTACAAATATGAAGATAGAGATTTTTTTGCCTTTATGGATTTTCGGTCAAAATTTATTTTTGTATACAGGAAAGAAAGTTATGATGTCTAGGGAAAATGGTTAACAGGCAATAGAAAAACTAAAAGTTAAAAGAAATTAGATAATTAAGTAGTGAAGTAATATAGGCCTTTTCCTTTTATGAAGCATGGAATTGAGATTTTTCTCTGTGAGTTGCTTGTGGTTCCTCACGTACCAAATGTCCACGAATAATCCGTCTTCATTGTTGTAATTGATCGTCGTAGGTATCGGCGCCTCATGTCTCAGACGTTTTGGTGAAATTGATCTCCGTGTTTCTCATTTAAATCTGCTTAAGTTTAGTTGAAAATATGCTCAAATGGGAACACAGTAAATGTAATTGGAGACTCATTTTACACCCTAATTATTTGAAGCGTTTGAGCATAATGTTCTTATCATTATCCTGTCTTGTATTGTCCGGGAAATGTTGGCTCACATTTCGGAACATTTCTTTTTAACAGTCAAGAAAAATATTGTTCGGATTTCATTAATTTTCCTCTTAAGCATTGGTCGGTACAGAATGTTGCCAAAGAAACTATAGCTGGTTAGTATGTAATATTCCTGAATAATTCAAAATACACAAAATGAATATCCATTGTACGCAACACCCGTTGGTCAGACTCGATTCATTGGTTCAGAAACAATACACTAATAGGAATGTGTTGGCGAAATTACTTTGTGGAGGTGATCTCAGCCTCGAGTGGTCGTCCATTGCTTGTGACGCAATGACGCGGAAGATGCAACGTGCCGGGTGAAATGCGTTTATTTCCCTTTTTGCGGCGAAGCCGGAATCAGCGGGGTCCTAACAAACACTTCGGGCGGCTTGTCAGCGCTACCATCTGTTCCGAGATTTTCATGTGCGGAATCCTGTTTTCTACCTTTTGCGTATGCAGAAATGCGACCTGACGCGTGCTCGGACCATTTCCGTCGCTGCAGATAATATCTTCTGCTTTTTACGTGTTTCGTTTTGTTAGACGAAACCACGTTTAGTGGCGGAGTCACTGTGCAGATGCGTAAATTGTTTTGTGGAGACAAAACAAATTACAACGCTGAAGAATAACGGAGAAACCATCATAGTTTCCGTCGTTGATGAGTAGATAAAAGTTTTGTTTAGAAGTAGTTTTCTAGAAAGTCGTAGAAATACGATCTAAAAAGCAACGTTTTTTTGTATTTCGTTTGTAGGATAAAGCGGTGATTACGTGCTTTGCCATGAGGCATTGCACGTTACGGGAAATTAATATATTTGGCTCTAAGTATCAGGATTATTATTTTGCACTTTGTGTATTTTCGTGGAGAAGTTTAATATTTGTATATGAATTTCATACGTAGTAATATGAGATAATTGTACAGACTAGAAAGAACTTTAAAAATCTTATTGTACTATATGATAATTAAAGTATTACATTATTATAGTAATATGAACATATTATTATGATGGTATTGTTAACATACTACTTTACTACATTACGTAGAACACTAGTCGGCAAGGTTTTATTCACAATAAATCTGATAAGTGAATGTAGTGCGTTTTTTATTACTGAATTCAGATATGTATTCAGAATATTTCCACCAGTCACAGTTTTTTTGTGACAGCTACTTTTTAAAATCTGATTTCAACATTCTCTTTGACCTGTTATAGGAACATTTACCTTACATATAGCGATTTTATTCAAGCTGTATTGAAGGAAATTATATGTAATATCATGTTGAAATACCAACAGGCAATGGCAACAGGCAATACTGTGCAGGCCCAGTCACCTTTTGACGTACTCAGACCAGTTAATCTCACCATTTAATTGACCTGTCTATGAGCTTGTTAGCACGAATATCACTAATGGTATATTTCCTTCTTTTGTGTTTAGAAATGAACTGTGTAAGTCTTGTTTTAGTGTTTGGTATTTTCATCATGCCAAGAAAGAGTGTAAATCATGCAGTTAGTTTCTGTTGTATTTGTGGAGAGCTGATTTGAAAGACTCAGACGAAATTAAACGCCACTTGCGAAAAAGGGTTATCAACATTGGGCTGTCAAGATGGCTGGTATTTTGGCCATCAAGTTGATTTTGAAAAGAGCTGGGCCCCAAATATATGTTTAGTGTGTTAAAACTGTTGTCTTGATATAAGAATGGTACACGTAATATACGATATACCATTTGCAATTCCTATGAATTGAAGGGGACCGAAGGATCATATAGGTGATTGTTATTTCTGTTTGACAAATATTAAAGGAATCTCTGTATCCCTGACTTGAAAAATGATTGAACATTTTGAGAAACTGTTAAATAAAAAAACAGCTTGGCAGACTTTCAAAAATTTATATTGCTATTTCCTTGGAAATCATAAAGCAGAAAACTATCGGACAAGAAGCTGATATTTCACATTCTTATGAACATTCTCTCGTCGACTGTCGTGCTGTGCGGATCGCTCCGCACCGTACAGCTCAACTAGCGCCGACTAGCGAAGTTTCTTTACTCAGTGTCGTTCCTGCGCCGACCGCAGAGGTGCTTGCACAACTGCGCGACGAACAGTCAGTCTCTTTCAACTCGTGCATAACCAAACTTATTCAGTGCAGTGGTTATTTCTACTAGTGCTCAAAAGTTGTCACAGTGCTACATAGTGCTCAAATCCAGGCCTCCCTAGGGGGGCATCCCTTCCCTGATGTCTCTGCAATGTATCACCATCAACTCTATCAGAACTCAACCGCCAACAACAACATTCAAGTACTAAGGTCAGACCCGAGGAAACGCAGCAGTGACAACCTCCAGGTAACCGGCGCCAAACGCAAGGCCAATTCTCTCCCCGGCGTAATGGATCTACCTTTAAATAACAGATTTGCCCCGCTCGGGCCTCTGACTGACGACAACCGCGAGGAAAATCCCCAAATTTCGTCTCACCAAAAAGAGCCTGTGATCAAAAAGCCACCTCCAATATTCATTCACGAAATTACAAACTATAAAGAACTCATCAGTAAATTAACCTCCGAGATAGGAGAAAACTTTATCACTCAAATAAAAGGAAATTCTGTTAAAACTATTCTTAATTCAATAGAAGATTTCAGAAAAACAATTCACTTTCTGGATCAGAATAAGTGTCAATATCATACGTTCAAAGACCCTTCAGCTAACACCTTTAGTGCAGTTATTCGTGGAGTGCCGATTGATTACGAAGAAGATGAAATTACTGAAGAACTTAGCAAGGTTGACATTCTGAACGTCAAAGTAACCCGCTTGTTAAGATTTGATAAATCTCCCATGCCATTATGTGCAGTTTTAATGAATGACAGATCAACCTTTGAAAAACTATTTAGCATCAATAGACTTTTCAGTGCCGTGGTTTCAGTAGAACTCAGACGCCGTAATGCATTTATTATGAGATGCAAAAGATGTCAGGACTTCGGACATACTAAAAATTACTGTAAAAAAACTTCCAAATGTGTAAGATGCGCTAACTCCCATGAACCGGGTAAATGCAACTTAAACCCCCAACTTAATCCCACTTGCGTTAACTGTAACCAAGCTCATCTAGCATCGTCACGCAAATGTGAATATTTCCAAAGACGACAAGTAGCATTCATGAAAAGAAGTTCATCTAACTATCTTTATTCACAGGCAGCTAACAGTTTCCCTCCCCCTCCCCCCGCCTCATTTCCCCCACTTCTTGCTAGTACCAACTATCGTCAGTCTACAATCCCTCCACAACATTACGTTCCTCCTCAGCTCCACAAAAACATTCCCCCTCCCCCGCCTCCTCAACAAAATATTTTTCCATCTTATTCACAATACCCATCAACAAACACTGCACACCCACTCCCCCACTCCCACCATAGCACCTCTCTACATCCTGACATAATTTCAGAAATAATAAACCAGGTAATCAAAGCCCTCATTCCCATAATCAACAACCAAATTCAATTAGCTCTTGCTTCACATCCATATTTGTCCCAGATCCAGAATACTCAAAATAATCAAGAAAATGTCCCAAAATAAATTTTCGTCTCTCACTCTCCTAAACTGGAATATAAACGGAATCATCACCAAAATCAATTTTATAAAATATCTTCTAAATAATTATAATATAGATATTGCTTTCATCACCGAAACACACCTCACATCCAAAGATAAGGTTAATGTTCCGGGTTACTTGACGTACAGATCCGACCGACCTTCTCGAACTGCAGCAGGAGGAGTAGCTATTTTCATTAAAAAACGGATTCGACACGATCCTCTGCCACCGTTTATCACCCCAGGACTTGAAAATATATCAATAGCGCTACATCAGTCACACGATACGCCAATTACATTAACTGCAGTATATAAGCCTCCTAATATCCCCCTGAAACAAACACACCTGAATACTCTGTTTTCTAACCCAACTACAACCATAGCCATAGGCGATTTCAACGCCAAACATTCCGCATGGGGATGCAGAACATGCACCCCGAATGGAAATTTCTTACTCAGATATGCTATCAATAATAATTTAATTATCTCTGCTCCACCGGAACCATCACATTATCCGTATAATCGCCGCATCCCTCCGGATATCCTAGATATTGCAGTTTGCAAAAATTTGAAGAAACCGTTATTTCAATCAGTTCTAGCAGAATCAAACTCGGATCACTGCCCGGTGCTTCTATCCTGCGATGCTAATCTCGTAGTATCTAATCACCCCAATCAACGTATCCATAAGAATATCAATTGGAAACTATTCGAAGAGTATCTTTCGACATCCACCCCCATACCACCTTTCTTAAAAACCCCAGATCAAGTCGATTCAGCTATTTTCTT